>JAABKJ010000329.1:0-52232 GCA_011634705.1 Andricus grossulariae | reverse complement strand
TAAATAGACCTCGGATTCGTATTCAGCGCGTCAAAATACATAAGGATAAAGTGGTCTTGTCAAATAGTGCTCACCTTCTTTTTGTAAACCAGTGTTATTTATGAAAATACAAATTTTGTTTATCGAGAATGTTACTTTCAGTTGGGTCATTTCAATTTTGTTTAATTCCTCTGCGATACCATACCAAGAAGAGAAGTTCATTAGAATCGAAAAATGTTTCATTGATACGTTCAGAAATGAACAACCATTTTTTTAAAGAAAAATAACTATTATTGTTTATACTGAAGTTCATTAAAAAACAACATTTTGTTTTTGTATTAAAAAAACATTTCCCATAAAGAACATTTTTCTAAAAATCAGCCCTCTGACTAACGATTTTTAAATAAAATTATGGTCTCCTAAACAACCAAAACCAATTTATGGATATTCATAGCCCAAAATTCCTCAGGAAGACTTATATAAAATTTGTGCTTTGCTGAGATTTTGAACGACGGGCGAAATTTAATGACAATTTTTTCTCCAAACTAGCCTCTGAGATAAGCAAATTTAAAAGTTGAACTCGAACATCGGTGAAAATCGAATATTCTATTTATGTTAAAAAATTACTCAAAATTCCAGCAAAATAAAGATGCCCTGCAATATTTTCGCATAAAGTTTGTGTTTTAAAACTTGAATATTTTGATTCTGGTTGTTTCTTGAAATCCAATTCTAGAAAAAGGATGGCTAACCAAATAAATATTAATACAAAAATTCTTGAGTTTAGTTTGAACTAAGAAAAAATTCAAACGAGCTATTATTTGGACAAAATTTCTACAAAGCAACAGAAAAATAATTGTTGTTGAACTAACCAAATTTTTATCAAGTAAATTTTTTTAATGAACAATATTTTTCGAAACGATAAAATATTGTTCAAGTTTGGTTGGGGTCATTTTTAAACGAAATCAGCTTATTTCATTTACGTTCATCAGTGTTCTCTTTTGAGAAAACTGCTTTATTGGTATTTCTGAAACTAATTTTGTTTTGTATGATAAATTGAATTGTTCTCAATTCTAACTTTGTTTTGATCAAACCAATAAGAATTTTGTTTTTAAAAGCAACAAAAATTCGGCAACACAAATACTAACAAAAACAGTTTTATCGTTGTCAGTGTACGTAAATCTGAATTTTTTTAGTCTTTCAACTCAGAATGTTCCAATAGTATTCACGCAGGAATTTCACAAAAGATTTTGAAAAATCTGTGGAATGATCCCGAGAAGTAAACGCACGATTAAAATATAAAAACTCGAACCGGGATAGGGTAACGTAACAGGGAGTAAGAGCAAGCTGCAATTTCCGCTACAGATCGCAAACAAAGGCACCGGCGTCGCTTTGGCTTGCACATTTTATAAGGCGAATTTAGAGCTGCTTTCGGTTTTTTGTGAATAACGTAATACGACGAGAGTTTAAGTGAATAGGAACGCGGGAAATAAAAATTGTTTTTTACGAAGTGAATATTTTTCTACGGTGTGTATCTGTTTCGCCTCTTGGCTAATGGGACTTGTACCAGGGTCGCCAAGTTTCGGTTTAATCTTGACATTATTAGTTTTCTTTTGACCACTTTTTAGAAAATATACTCATTTTGATTTAATGCGTAAGATGTTAACAACAAAATAGATGGTAATGTAATTATGCCCGTTGAAGGAAAATTCTCGAGTAAATTGGCGACCCTTCTTTTGCACTTTTTGCACCTTGTTATAGTGCTTATGATTGTCGGCTTCGTGGTGGCATGCGAGCACGCTGAGTACGCGAGTCTGACGTCTCGATGGTGAATTATAATCGTCGGGAGAAACATCTATTCAAAAACTATATTTCATTTGAACCTAATAGTCCCACTGCCAAATTTGCCTTTACCTCGAGCCAAAATGGATTATTCAGTAATTTATAAAAGGCGAAGGACTCTATTAGGTTGTATCTTTTTCTGAGTGTAAGTCTTTGCAAGTGTAGCAGCGCATGTTTCTCAAATTCTGACGACAATGTATTTCTCGCAATATTCGCCTTACGAACTGTCTCAAGTTGAAAATCAAGTGAAAATTATTTGTCCCTCGATGATAAATCCCTTATTTCAATTAATTATGGGCGATCCACGACTCGTCCTCATACCTTGTTCAGCACGAGATTGTAGGCATAGTCTGTCCCTTGTGGCACACCACCACACAAAACCCATCTAGTCTTTTCCTCACTCAGGAAAACTTATGTCCATGAAGTAATTCATGTCACGAATTAATGATAACCTTGTTTTGATGAGATCATTTTATTTAAGAACTGTAAACAATTTCAACTCCCCAATCTGAAATATACACAGAAACACAGTAATTCCCCGAGATATCATTGATCTAAAGTTGGATAGAAACGTTGCAAACAATTGACAACTACAATTATACGACACAAACAAAAGTTTCCCTGAACATTCCTGGAAGATTCTAATAGAAGTTTCGGAGAATTCAAAAAAATGTTACAGGAAGGGTCCCAGAAGTAGGTGAATGTCCACGTATCCAGGAAGGTTCCCAAGGAAGGTTCGTGGAATGTTCGTGAAAATTATCGCATTATATAAATTCAGTTAAATTAATTAACCAAATTCCACACGAATATGCCCCGCACCTTCGTTGTGATCCTTATGTATACACGGAAATTCACCAACTTCCGGGAATCATCCTGGAACATTTTTTGGATACCCCAAAAATTTCATTGGAATCTTCCTGGAATGTTTAGGGAAACTTTTGTGCCATCCGGAACTCACATTCGTTTGAAGGACTTGTAGCAGTCATACTGAAATGCAGTGCAAAATGGATAGCACAAAACTTTTCCTTAACATTCCAGGAGCATTCCAATGGAAGGTTGGGAGAATTCAGAAAAATGTACCAGGAGTATGTAAATGTCCGCGTATCAGAGAACCTTCCCAATGAAGGATCGGGGAATATTCGTGAGAAATTAAATTTATTTCATTTCATTATTTTCTCACGAACATTTCCCAAACCTTTCTTGGGAAGCTTGTGAAATGTTCAGAGAATTATCCAAAAATGTTCCAGGAAGTTTCCCGGAAGTAGGTAAATGTCCACGTATCAGAAAACATTCCCAATGAAGGTTCGGGGAATGATCGGGAGATGTTCGGGAGGAATTCAATTAATTTCATTTCACTAATTCCTGACAAACGTTTCCCGAACCTTCCTTTGAAAGACTGTGGAAGGTTCAAGGAACCTACTTTCAGGACTCTTCCTAGAACATTTTTCGCGAAATGTTCATGAAAATTTTTCACGAACACTCCCGGGACCTTAATTTGGAACCTTCCTGGATACGCGGACATTCACCTACTTCAGAGAAGCTTCCTGAAACATCTTTCGGAATTTTCTCAACCTTCCATTGGAGTTTTGCAGGAATATTCAGGGAAACTTCAATGCTATCCAGGGTATTTGCCAATCAGATCTTTCTCAAAAATGCCTGTGACGTGTTGAATGAAATTCAGTGGACTGCTTATCTAATGTTATTGGATATCGACCAGATGGAGAAATTAAGTAGAAGATTTTCATTTGTTGGTATACTAGTCTAATCCTTTCAAAGAATCCTTCTATATAGTTGGCTAATTCCGTACTTGTATTTTTTTCGAACCGTGCGAGAAATTAATTTGAAGATGTTAGCTACTGACCTTCTTTTAGACCAGCATACCAACAAAGCTGACATCTTCTAGTTCAGTGGACTAATCCTACATGCTAACATAAGACGATCGGACTGTAAAGTCGGGAAATCATTCAGAAAACAGTTTGTTGGACTCAACAGCAACAACGAGTTTGGACTTCCAGTTGAATCGACATCTTAACAAGTGTCCCGAGTAAGGAAAAGACTAGACGGTTATCATCACGCTGGTGGTGGGGGAGTATCTGATGCCACCACGGGGGGTTCACAAGGGCCACACCGTTCTTACAATTTCGTCCTGATGCAGGTGTGAGGACGAGTCGTGGACTGCCCTTAATTTCACATGTACTTATTTATTTTTACAGAAAGAAAAGGAAAAATATTGAGGATTCTTGAAATTAGAACGATGCGAAAGAGAGATTTCACCTTTATTTCCTGCCTGTCACTCGCCATCGAGCACGCTCGGGATGATAAAAAATATAGCCGGATTAATGGATTTTTAAAAGTACCGCATTTTATACGAAGTGGTTTCGTACCGAGAATGTCGAGTGAACATGGACGTTGATGCAAAAAGAAGAAGCAAAAAGGAACAATAAACTTTTTATTTTCCATTCCGTGCGCATTTGATCGTATTAAAAGCTCCACTTTTATTAGGAGACGAATCTCTCTTTCGCATAGTTTCAACGTTTTTAAGAGAACCGTTGTTTGAATCTTGATGTGTCCCACGTGTCTACATTACGATTTGATTTTTGTTCGTTTATTGGGTACTGCAGTGGAGGAAGACACAAGGTTAAAATAAGACCAGCTGCGGGTGTACCAATTGACTGGTTGACCTTTTATTTTTTACCGCATGCGAAATTCACGAGTAGATGGTTTAGCCCCGATAGCCCCGAAGAAAAAACATCAGATTTGTTCGTTCTTTTCTGCCAGATAAACTTCAGTGCAACGAAGGAAAGCGGATTGGATTTTCAACGATGACACTGTGCTTGCACATAAACTGATACATGTTTTATCTCTCACCGTAAACATTTTGAGAGATTCCTCTGGAAAAACGAGTCGAGGACAAAATTTACGTTCCTCCCTTGTTCACTTTTTAAACAAAGACTGGAGAGACTCGTGTGTTTTTAAAGAAAGTTAGCAGTTGACGTAACTACTTTTTTTGGAAAGCTACAACAAATTCTCAACAATTCGCAATTTCATATGCCTTACTTTTCAATTATAGATAATTTCTAGTGATTTATTTTGGCATCTCTAAGTTTTGAATTTTTCAGAATTAACGTTTGCCCTCAGTTTCATTGTTTCTAATTGCCATTGGACATGATTTTTATTTTTATATATAATAACCGAAATGGACATTTTCCGAAAAATTAAAGCTTTTCAAATCTTAAGTTGCCGAATTAAAAGACTTTTAAAATATTTCTTTTTCAATGTAGTGGATTGTATAAATAAACAAATGTACAAAATATAGCCTTTTTACACACTAAATGTAATTGTAACTAATCAACAATAGTTAATTATCAAAAAATAACGTCTAATGGGATTTTTTAGGTCGCTGATTACGAATCTGAAGTCAAAATTCAAAATGTCGAATCCAATATGGCCGACAAAAATTAAAAAATAAGTCTCGTGGCTTCAAAATGGGTTTTTAGGGGTTTTTTGGGTCGCTGATTACGAATCTGAAGCTAAAATTCCAATACTCAAAATTTCAGATCCATTATGGCGGCCCAAATTAAAAAATTTGTCCCTTAGCTTTCGGGTTTTTTTCGGTCTCTAATTACGAAACTGAAGTGAAAATTCCACAATCTAAAATGGCGGATCCAATATGGTCTCGAATTGCGAATCTAAATTCAGCATTCCAAACTTCAAAATGACAGATCAATTATGGCGGGCTAAAATTGAAAAATTGATCCTGTGGTTTGAACACGGGTTTTCGGGTTCTTTTTCAGGGTAGTTGATTACGAATTTGAAGTTAAAATGGAAAATGGCAGCCAGAATATGGCGGCAAAGAATAAAAAAAAAATTGGTCCCATAAATTCAAAATTGGATCTCAGGGATTTTTGGGTCGCTGATTACGAACTTGGAATCTAGTTTTTGAAATGTTCACAATTTAAAATCGCGGATCCAATATGGCGGTCAAAAAACTAACAGATTGGTCCCGTAGCTTCAAAATAGGTTTTCAGTCTTCTTTGGGTCACTGATTAGGAATCTGAAGTCAAAATTCCAAAATTCAAAATGGGTTTTCGTTTTTTTTTCTTTTTGGGTAATTGATTACGAATCTGAAGCTAAAATTCAAAATATCGTATACAATATGACGGCCAAATAATAAAAAAAATTGGTCCCATAAATTCAAATTTGGACCTCAGAGGGTTTTTTGGTCGCTGATTACGAACTTGGAGTTGAATTTTTGAAATTTGAAGAATTCAAAATGGCGGATCCAATATGACGGCCAAATAATAAAAAAAATTGGTCCCATAGATTCAAAATTGGACCTCAGAGGGTTTTTTGGTCGCTGATTACGAACTTGGAGTTGAATTTTTGAAATTTGAAGAATTCAAAATGACGGATCCAATGTGGCGGAAAAAATTTAACAATAAGTTTCCGTGATGTAAAAATGGATTTTGAGGAGTTTTTTCAGTCTTCGATTGTGAATTTGAAGTCAAAATTCGAAAATTCTAAATGGCGGATCCATTAGGCTGCAAAAATTAAAAAATTGATCCTATTGATTCAAAATGGGTTTTCGAGTTTTTTCTTTGGGGTAGCTGATTACGAATCTGAAGTGAAAATTCCAAATGGCGGATACAATATGGCGGTCAAAAAATAAAAAAATTGGTCTCGTGATTTCAAAATTGGACCACAGTGGATTTTTGGTCGCTGATTACGAATTTGGAGTCTAATTTTTGAAAATTTCAAAATTCGAATTGGCGGTTTCAATATGGCAGACAAAACCTTGAAAAAAAGTTGCCGTGTCTAATAAATGGGTTTTCATGAGTTTTTTAAGTCTTCGATTACGAATTCGAAGTCAAAATTCAAGAATTCTAAATTGCGGATCCAATATGGCGGGTAAAAAATTGGTCCCGTCGCTTAAAAATGAGCTTTTGGGGGTTCTTTCGGGTCTCTAATTACGAATCTGAAGTCGAAATGCCATAATTCAAGATAGCGGATCCAATATGGCGGCGAACAAATTAAATATTCGATCCTATAGCTTCAAAATGGGTTTTCAAGTGTTTTTTGGGTCGCCAATTATGAATATGGAGTCAAATTTTTGAAATATGAACAATTTTAAACGACGGATCCAACAAAGTGGGTAAATAATTACAAAATTTGCCCCATGGCTTTGAAATAGGTCCTCAGAGGTTTTTTGGGCTGCTGATTACGAATTCAGAGTCCGATGGTTGGAATATACAAAATTCAAAAGGCGAATCCAATATGGCGAATATTACATTTTAAAAAAGTCCTATGGCTTAAAAATTTGTTTTCAGGAGTTTTTTTGGGTCTTTGATTATGAATTGTAAGTCAAAATTTCAAAATTAAAAATGTCTGATTCAGTATGGCGGCCAACAAATTGAAAAGTTCCTTCCGTGGCGTCAAATTGGGTCCTCAGGGTTTTTTTTCATCGGGTCGTTTACCACGAATTTGGGGTCAAACTTTTGAAATATTCCAGATTCCAAATGGCGGATCCAATGAGTTGAACAAATATTTAAAAATAAGTATTGTATCCGCCACTTTGAATTTTGAAATTTTTACTATAGATTCATAACCAGCGGCCCAAAAAAACCATTAGGACCCATTTTAAAGCCACAAGACTGAGTTTCAAATTCTCTGTCCACCATATTGGATCCGTCATTTTTAATTTTAGAATATTTACCTCAGATTGGTAATCAGAGACCAAAAAAAAACGAGAACATATTTTATAGCAACTGTACATAATTTTACATTTTTATTTGTTTGGTTGCCACATTGGATCCGTCATTTTGAATATTGGAATTTTTAATTCAGATTGGTGATCAGCGAATCATTTAATCAACCAATTAATTCGTATGTATTGTATAATAAACGAAGTTTCAAATTCCCGAAAAAAATAATGTTTAATACCAGGATTTTTTAATTTTTTTCGGCAATTTGAAATTTCGGTTTTTAGCATTTCTGGAATTGAATAATTTTGGTAATAATAATTATCTGAATTACTTTAGTTTTGTTAACTCTTACTTTTCAAATATTTAAATTTCATAATAAGCAATTTCGGTACATTTTTTTTTTTTCGGTAATTTTCATTTTTCAGAATTTTTCTGGTTCGGTAATTTTCAACATTCAGGATTTTTTCATTCAGAAAATTATTTCATTTTTCCATATGGTGCTTTTATTATAATTTTGATTTTTCCGAATTGATATTCATCAACATTTTTATTTTACGGAATTGCTACTTGTCGTCATTTTGATTTTTCCGAATTGTCTTTTGAAAAAGCTTCATTTTACATCAAATGTATCAAATTTGTCAGTTGTACAGTTTTAGTCTTATAAATTCTTGATTTTTTATAAAATATTTCCATTTGAAGGTGTTCGGTTTTGATAGTGTAAATTTTGAGCCAGTAAATACAGAGGTCTTCTAGTGTTCTTGACCATGCTAAAAAGGGTTTCTGTCCGTGCAAAATGAGAGATGCATTATTTTATATTAAGATTTTCACAATATTGATTTTTATCGCATTTTTGGAATATCATAAAGACGATTAGGATTCTTCTTTACATTTTTTTTGACGATGAAAATTTATCACGGATACGAACCCTATTTAGCATGGACAATTGGACATGAACCCCCTAATTCCCTTCAAGTCAACAGTGTTGGTAAGTACATGTAAGAATCTTGAACTTCATATTAAAATTATTTGATTTTGAATAAAGTTTACTCTATAACAAAGTCAGTTACGTCACTGAGTATGTCCTTAAAAATACAACAAAAAATTTCTTAGTAACGCTTTTTTAGAATAAACATTTTGACAACGAGTACTCCCTAAAAAAAGGGATGGCAGAAAAGAACTCTTAATTCGGCATATATTTAAACTGAAAATAGGTATGTATGTATGAACAAATCTGGTGTGACTAGCCTAAATTTGGCCTAGACCTCTATTCAATAAATGCTATAGCCCACTGATGCACTTTGACAAAAAAGAACAGTTCGTAAATTTTCTTAGCTTGCATGAGCTTTATTGTCCTTTTCTACTGAAAACCTTGAGACCCTCGGCTCTTTTTTAAATTTCTGTTTTCTCACAGACGGAAGGGTACCCTCCCAAAGTACGATCCACCATACACGAAGAAGCCAGCGCAGAAGAGCTTCAGCGGTCCATCAGAGAATCATCATCAAGAGGCTGCACTAGATAGCGTCAACAAGATCATCTCATTCGGCAGAATGCCTCAGTACAGGTACGCTCATCATTTTTCCAATCAGACTATTCCAGCCTCAGAAATCAAATCTGTCGCGTTTCAGTTTTTCAAAATATTTAAGGCCATGTATCCACTTACCCGTCTTCTAATCCAGCGAAGGATAGTATCGGACAACTTACCGGGTAACCTATTCAAAATTTGCCTTGACTTTGAAGGGTGATCGCGCCATTGAGAATGTCGATAAAAATATTTTCCTTCTAATATTTGAAAATCTTTTTGAATTCTGCGTTGAAAAAGCCCTAGTTAAAGCAATTCAACCAGGTGGGTATTGAGTTATTACGCCAGAAAGACAAAAATTACATTCCGATTTTTGAGGAGTTTCGTACTTCTACTTCAAATCTTGGCAGCAGTCAGGAAAATAAAATTGTTTATTTGATATTTCACAAAACTGATATTTAGGGTTTTAGAATTTTAAAAGTTTCCAAGCGCAGTCGGTTTTTCGTCCGATACTATCCTTCGCGATGGATAGTATCGGACGACTAACAAGGTAACTTATTACAAATTAACTTTAACTTTCAAAGGTGATAATGCCATCCAGAATGTGGATGAAAATAAATTTTTTCTCAAACATATAAAAAGCTAATTGGATGCTGCGTTGAATGAACACTAGGTAAAGTCATTTAGCCTGGTGAACATTGAGCTATCACGTCAAAAAAAAAAAGCCGGAGGATAGTATCGGACGACTAACCGGGTAACCTATTAAAAACTAGCCTTGACTTTCAAAGGTTATAGCACTATCCAGAATGTATATAAAATGTTGGTTATTTTCAAACAAAACAAAAAAAAACCGCCGAAGGATAGTATCGGATGACTAACTAGGTAACTTATTAAAAATCAACCTCAACTTTCAGAGGTGATAGCGCCATCCAGAAAGTAGATAAAAAAAATTTTTTTCAAACATTTGAAAAGCTTATTAAATTCTGTGTTGAATGAGCCCTAGTTGAAGTTATTTAGCCTGGTGGGCATTGACCTGTCACGTCAACAACAACAACAAAAATAAATAAAAAGCCGGAGGATAGTATCGCACGACTAACCGCGTAACGTGTTAAAATTGGCCTTGACTTCCAAAGGTGCTAGCACTATCCAGGATGTGGCTAAAAATGTTTTTTTTTTCAAAACAAAAAACAAAACAAAAAAAACAGCCGCAGGATAGTATCGGACGACTAACCGGGTACCCTATTAAGAATTAGCATTGACTTTTGAAGGTGATAGCGCTAACCAGAATGTAGATAAAAATGTTGTTTTTTTTATAAAAATAAAAAACAGCCGTAGGATAGTATCGGACGACAAACCGGGTAACCTATTAAAAATCAGCCTCGACTTTCAGAGGTGTTAGCTCTATCCAGAATGACCTTGAAAACCTGGAATTCTCGTTGAATTTTTGTTAAACTTGAAAACTTGGAAATCTCCTTGAATTTTTCACGAAAACCTTGAACTACATTTTTTTCTTCAAAACAGTTATTTTATTAAAATGCGAAAAGTATTTAAATCATTTAGTCTATTTTGAATTTTATATAAAACCTATTAATTTCAATGAGCTAAGCATTGCCAATCCCAAAATATTAATTTTCTTAATTAATTTGTTTATAAAACAATAACAATTTTTTTTTATTGTTCTAACCAACTGAAAATTATTCCCATATAGTCGCCCCAGTGTTTGCAGATCTTCTTTGATCAATCTGAATGTGTTAAAAGAAATGGCACTTGGGAAAAGATGAAAAAAAATTTCAACTTTGTTGCTAAAGAACAAATTTGTAAACAATTTAAAAAAAATCTAATCACACAAATCTTTTCAAAATTTAAAAAGCTTTTATTAAAATTTTTTTTTCATTCGGATGAATAGTCTAGACTAAAAATTGATTTTTGGACTAGTACTTTTTTTGCCCCACTGTGCGCCGTGTCGCATAGTATTGCTCCACTGACCAGGTGACCTATTAAAAATTAGCCAAAACTTTAAAAGGTGATAGCGACGATCAAAATATAGATAGAAATATTTGTAAAAAACCTTTGTGAATCTTATTTAATTCTGCGTCAAATTATTAGTTGAAGCAATTTAGCTGTGTTTGCATTAAATAATCACGTGAGAAAGTCAAAAATAATATTTTTATTATTAAGGAATTGTATACTTCAACTCTTGCTAAGAGCTAGAAAACCCAAATTTTTATTTAATATTTTACAAATGAACAGTAAAATCCCAAAGATCACATTTGAGAAATATCAAATTTAATACATTTTTTCTGAAAAAAAGATCTTCTCCTTTCACTCCGCTGGGATTCGAACCACAGAAATTCTGATTTCCGGCCAGGTGCCTTTCCCATAAAGATACTAGAGAGATCGAGAGAAGAAACTTCATTTCAGAAAATATAGGCATTATTATGCTATATGGTGCAAATTAAATTTGTAAAGGAATCTGTATTATCACTAGAAAATAACAGGAAATTTTTAACGTCTTTTTCAGACTAGATGGAGTTATGAATTAAAAATTATTTGCAGTTTTTTTTCTGAAAAAAAGATCTTCTCCTTTCACTCCGCTGGGATTCAGAAGTTCTGTGGTTTGAATCCTAGTGGAGTGAAAGAAGAAGACCTTTTTTTCAGAAAAAAATTATTTAAAAATGATTTTTAATTCATAACTCCATTTAGTCTGAAAAACACGTTAAAAATTATCTGTTATTCTCTAATGATAGTACAGATTCCTTTGAAAATATCAAATTACTAAATTCATTTTGGCAGTTCCTGTCAAGAGTTAAAGTACAAACTTCCGTAAAAATCATAATTTTTTTGTCTTTCTAACGTGATTATTCAATAATTGTAGGGACAAATTACTTCAGCTGAGACTTGTTTAACGCAGAATTTAATAAACTTTTCAACAGTTTTTTATGAATATTTCTTTCTATTTTCTGGATGGTGCTACCACCATTTAAATTCAGGGCTAATTTTTGATAGGTTACAAGAAATGTCGGTAAGGTAGGAGCCGGTTGAGTATTACATGACCTTAATTGGATTTTTTTTTTTGACAATAGATACATTAGTGGAATTTTTCGAATTTTCATGCATGTCGCCCCCAAATGTGTTCGAATCCACACAAAAATAAATGCGTTAAAAAAAAGGTTCCACTACGTTTTTGTACATTTTATTCAGATGCGTTAATATTTTGTGAATCTAGTTGAAATTTAACATATGTCTTCACGATAAGCTATAAAATACAAATGAATAATAATTTTTTTTAATCACTCCTATTAGTCTGTTTTGTAGGGTCCTACAAAAACTATCAATTTTTTAAACAATGTATTATTTTTTTAGCAATTTTTTCGTAGATAAGAGTTAGAAAGTCGCGGTTTTCCCGAATGTTTCAAATTATTTTCGACTTTTTAGTTAGAGCTTGGCAATAATCAATTAAATCTAATACAAATAATTATACAAACAATTTATTATTATTTTAAATAATATTTTCTTTGCTTAATGCTAGGAAGTTGTTTCTTTTTAATATTCAACTTTTTGTCCAAGTTTCACATAGTGCGCGGTAAAAATTAATAAAATTTAACAAACATAATTATTCAAGCAATTTATAATTGTTTACAACTATCTTCTTTTAGTAATGCTAGACAGTTGCGGATTTCTTCTAAAATTTTACACTTTTTGTCAAATTTTCACTAAGTGTAAATTTGACAATAATCAATTGTTATTCATAACTATTTGCTCTTGAACAATTGCTAGAAAGCTACTACTTTTTTTCAAATGTTTGACGTTGGTTTTGCTTGTTAGCTATAAACAATTACTAAATAAACAATAGAGAAAACCATTTTTCAAACAATCTCTTTCTTTTTTGTGGAGCCATTTTGTTCAAATTAATAATGGTATTTATTATTTGTTCCTGAATGAAAAATCAAAGAGAATATTATTAGGTATAATAATGAATTGTTTACAAAATTATGTTCACTAACCTGAATTAATTATTAACTCACTCTAATTGAAAAGTGAATAAGAAGTGGCAAATTTTAGAAAAAACTGCAACTTTCTAGCATTATTCTGAGCGAATATTTTTATAAATAATAATAAATTGTTCAAAAAATTATTTCTTTTGTCGTTAGTTCACTATGGTCTCGACATAGCTGGAAAAGTGAAAATAAGTTTAAAAATTCAGAAAAAACCGCGATTTTCTAACTCTATTCTAAGAGAAAATTGTTAACAAAAAAATTGTTCAAACCATTTATGTAAACATCCAATTTCCAATATAAAGTAGTATTTTATATATAAGAAATAATCTCAATTTTAAAAAGCCCCCGAAAAATCATAATTGGCGCCAAAAACTCGCAAGAACCAATTTTGCACTTATGGGTTTTTTTGGGATCCTATAAAACAGACTTATGAGGGTGATATTCAAAAAAAAATTAAATATAATTATGAAAAGAAATGTTGAGTTTCAACTCGATTTACCTGATATTAACGATTCTGAATAAAATGTACGAAAAGGTATTTTTTTTATGAAAAATAAGAACAAAGGGGGCAGTATGCATGACAAAAAAATCCAATAAGAAAAATTTGGACCACTCTAATATACATATTTACATAATTATTGATATAATTATTAATACATGAAATTAGAAATGTTATTTAAGATAAAATCTTACTTGAATAGATAGTTAACTCCTTACCTTTCCTTGGTATCATATTACATGCGAACATCTGTACTCATTTACATTAAGAAACAAATTTATCGGAAAGTTGTTATCGTCCAATAAATTTTTTTCTGAACGCTTTAGAATACATTCAAAACTTGCTGCTTCGCTATAGTTAGAGTTTTTTCATAAAGATGTTATTACTCTGAAAATTGAAGAAACAAGCTTACAAAGCTTTCTTAAACATTCAGTATCATATTACATTTTAGTTTGAAAAATCACAAACATTGCTTTCGCAGCAGAACCCATTAAGCGAAAGTTGCCGCGCCTATAGTATCACTACAAAACTCGCTACGATAGTGTATTTTTGGCTGTTTTATAATATTAGTAAATGTACATTTTTCCCATAGTTTTCTCAGACATCGGTGAAGATTGTCATAATCAGATTTTAGAAAAGGCCACATATCACTCATACGATTCCTACCTTTTCGTCCAGCTGAAAATTCCTGCAGAGAAACCTCGGAGGATCCTGGACATGTTGCAGCACACAATTCTGCACACGAACTTGCACAGGTAATCTTGACGGTTCCTGTGCAGGAAATCAGCTAAGGAAACTGTACATGATCGTGCAATGGAACCTGAACCAACAAAGGGACCTTTGAATTATCGAGTATAGGGTCCTGTATAGGTTCCTTTTCAAATTAGATTGAGGCGCGGGTTCCTGTACATAAATACATATGGGGTCCTTGACAGAAAGACGTCGCGGAACCGTCAAGATTCCCTGTACAGTGTACAGGTTCGTGTGCAGCAGCATGTCCAGAATCCTCCGAGGTTCCTGTACAAGAACCCTCGCGGATTAGTTCCTATGCAGGTTTATGTATAGGATCCTGAACAAGATCCTGTACATGAACCCGTATCTCAAATCATTTTGTGAATGAACCTGTACACGATCGTCCAAAGGTAAGCTTGCATACAGGTTCCTTTGCAGCATCATGTACAGTTTCCTACGCCAAATTCCTGTACAAGAGCCGTCAAGATTACATGTACAGGTTCGTGTCCAGAAACATGTTCTGGATCCTCCGAGGTTCCTGGACGGAAACCGTGAAGATTACCCATACAGGTTCGTGTCCAGAAGCATGTCCTGGATCCTCCGAGGTTCCTGGGCAGAAACCCTAACGGATTAGTTTCTATGCAGGTTCATGTATAGGATCCTGAACAAGATCCTGTACATGAACCCTCGTCGCAAATCACTCTGTGAAGCAACCTGTACAGGATCATTTAAAGGTCAAGATTACCTGTACAAGTTCATGTACAGGTTCGTGTCCAGCAACATGTCGAGGATCCTCCGATGTTCCTGGACACGAATTTTCAGTTAGGCGATGTCGGGTAGGCTTCCGGAAAGGTAAGTCAGGCATATTTACTTGATGCTTGGCCAAGGGGCTCCTTAAGGAATCCAGTTCAACCTCATTAGAGAATTTTTAGCGCAGATTGATAGAAATGAAGTTATTAATATATATATATATTTTTTTTTTTTTAAATTATTTTTCTGTTTCTAATATAGATCAATATTGATCATAGATAAAACTTTTTTGTATCAAACTTGAAGATCTCATCGAAATACATTTTTCTTGTCTTTTGCACGTTTAGCTAAAAATTAATACTTTTCACGAAAAATAACAAAAGAGAATGTTCACACTGAATATTGGGGCTAAATTAAAATGCTAAAATTAATTGAATCATTTGAGCTGAGGAATACAAATTAGTGGGTTGACACCCGAAAAAAGTTTTAAAAAAATTGGAATCGGTAAATATCTTCTGTTCTCTTTTGATTTGAAAATTCAAATAAAATTTTCTGGTAATGAAAAATATATGACGAAGCTTTTATATATACAGGTTTTTACAGTGAACAATAATAAGAAATTACCAAAAAAACATGTTATCAATTGGATTTTTCATGAAAAAATTCTTTTCGTGATTTACAAATTTTGGATTTTATTTGCGATTCTGGAACGTTTTAAACACTACAAAATTTATTTTTCCGTGAAAGCGAAATGATAATGTTTTTTTGGTTCAAGCTGAAGAAATGTTATGTTCTATATATTCAAATTTTTCCAACAGATTACGCAATAAACTCAAAATAAAATAACATGTCTTCGCCCCTTTTCTAAAAAAGTGTTGAATTGAAAAAAAAAATTTAGTTTATAACAATAAAGTGGCATGCATATGTTTGTAAACGGTAGAAAATCTCGAAAAGTGTTAACAGAACTTTTTAATATGTATGAAAAAGGTTAGATTAAAGACTATTTTTCCTAAGATACTTAATATTTTTAAAACTATTTTCATTTGTTTAAACAATTGTTTATATTTTAATATCGCGAATAAATGGTATTTTTGGAATGCATTCGCCTGATTTATGAATGTAAAAAGTGATGTATTTCATTTGAGTTGTATTATTTTTGTTTGAACAATTTATAATAGTTTAAATGCAACTTTTGGCAGGAAAAAGGTGAAGAAAATTTTTTTGCTACTTTTTCTCAATTCATTCCATTACTTTGTCCTAATTCTTAGCCTTCCTAACCTACTTCTAATTGCTGCTAATTGCTTATTGAAACCATTTTTATTTGTTGAAGAAAATTATTATCTTACAATATCACAAATTAGTGGACTTTTTTTAATGCGATGGCCTAATTCATAAATGTGAATACCTATTTCTAAACATATTCGTTGTTTCTAATTGTTCTAACGTATGAAAAAAATTACTGTTAACAATGAAAAATTGTTTAAACAATGAATATACAACTGAAATGAAATAATTCTCTCTTCAATTTCGTAAATTGGGTCAATATATTCAGAAAATACCATTCATTCGTGATATTACAAAAAAATAAATTATTTCAACATACGAAAAATTGTTTAAACAATGTTAAATATCTTCAAAAAATAATATTTAGGTTAAAATTTGGATACTTGTTAAAAAAACTTGCCAAAGTCATGATTTTCTAGCTCTTTCCGTCGAAATGTTGGATTTAAGCAAAAATAAATTGTTCAAGAAATGAGCAAACAATTTAAACAAAAGAATAATGTCTCCAAGTTTATTGAATAGACCATGGTGTCAATAAAATACCCTTCATTTGCGATATTCAATGGTCGCAACATTTTTCAAACGAACAAAAACTGTTCAAACAATTAAAAATTAATTCAAAACTACATCAAATCTTGTAATTAATTTTTTTCATGCCGATCTGTGACAAAAATAAGAAAAAATAAATAATTAAAGGCAATATTCCGAAAAATCCTCATTTCACTTGCATGGGGTAGTTTTTAGGGGTGCACGAAATGGGCTCAGGAGAGTTGAAATTAAAAATTAATGATAAGGAACTTCAGACTGTGGAAAAAGGGCCATGCATGTTTCTGTTTTTCTCGAAAGAAATTTATTTTAGAAAAAAAGTATAAATACAAAAAATATGTGTTTGAATAAGATCTACAACTTTTAGGTACAATATTTTTCTCTCAGTTCTATATTTTACGAAGTTTAAAAAAATACATTTTTCAAAAACAGAAAATTGTTAATACCATAATTTCTATAACATGAGCAAAAATTATGTTAAGACTTTTAACTGGAAAGCAAGAGCACCACCTAGGCTTAATATCAAGTCAATATTCTTGATTGATGTTTCCGCAAGTATACCCTTTTTTCGCCCAACTCATGTTCATGTTGAAAAGTGGTGAAAATAATTTAAAAACACTAAGGAAAGTTTATCTTACAATTATAAAAATTAATTTGTTGGAAAAAGTTTCGGCAATGTAGGAATTGGAAGAGTAATATATAGCCTTAAGGTGCTTCAAACGACTTGGAATTTCGGCACATCCATAATACGTTTACAAGGATGAATTGTTTAATGTTATATTTTTGTAACATAATCTAAAGGACATCATATCGGCCTCGACATAGAGCTTTTTTCGGGAAATGCTCTTATTATTTTTTTTTGTGATTGAAAATGTGTTTCTTTGTGCCTGTAAAATGCAATAATCTGGCTGTTGTGTATGCCTGGCTGCAGTCACCCAATTCAATTTCAATACTCACAAAAATCTGCCAGGACCCTGTTTTAATAGCTCAGAGGAATATACAATACAATAATAATAAATAATAATATATAATGATTTTTAAATAATATATAATCACTAATGAAAACTTCCTTACCAGCACTAAGGACACTAGACCGGCTGACTGCAGCCAGGCATACACAATGGTCAGAGTGTTGCATTTTACAGGCGCGAAACACACAACATTTTCAATTACAAAAAAAAAACACAACAAGAACATTTTCTGAGAAAAGCTCCATGTAGAGGCCGGTATAATTGCCTTTAGATTAGTTTGTAAAAATATTACATTGAGCAATTCATCTTTGTAGATGTATTACGGATTTAGCGAAAGCTCGAGTCATTTGAAGCACCTTAAGGCCCTTAAGTAAGGAATCTAAAAGATGAAATAATTGATTAAGAGAAACTTGGCCGTTGTCTGGAAGCAAATTTTGAAGCTTTGTACTTTTATTTTCTATTCGTGACGCAAAGCTTGAGAAGTGAGATGTTGAATGATGTGATTGAAACGTAAATTCCGCTGGAATAATAAGCACGATGAGAGTTTGCGTCGAATAGGGTGCTGTTTACGATTTGTGTTTACGGGTGTCTTTCATGAGAGAAGATTGAAAATTGCGGTGCACATGACTAAACTTTTTGAATGAAAAATACCCGCGGCATGCCTATATTAGTATATTTCTAGCCGTGGCGAGACCCAGCGCGTGCTGTTTCGACACCCGAATAACGTCGCCACCGCAGACGGGACACGACTCAAGTAAGTGTCATGTGTCTCGTTTTTTTTTCCTAGCAGATCCGCATCCACTTTACAGATAAGAAACAAGAACCTCTTGCACAAAAACTAAAAAGAAAAAAACCACCTCAGACTTTTCCCTCGGGTAACTTGACAGGAAAGATCTTTTTTGCTATTGCTTCACTACTGACAATTTCAAGAATTCGATGCATATTGGAGATTTCAAAAATATTTGATAAGTTTATTTGAGGGGAAGTGGAGTAGTTAAAAGAATCCTAATTTTTCCTGAGTTATTACAAATTTTCAAATATCAAAGGAAGTAAGACGACTTCCCCTGCTTAGCCTCTCCTAACTAAGTACTTTATTTCTCCTCCCACCTCTAACTTCAATTCCCCTACTTTCCCTTCCCTCACTCACTTCCTCTGCTCCCGACACTTCCCTCACTTTCCACAATACTCATTCCCTCCCTCCACCTACTTTCCCTACACCCATTCCCCTTGATTATATTCCTCTTCTGCCCCTACTTATCATCCCCTCACTTTTCCTACTTCTGCTTCCCTAACTTCCCCTCCTCTGACTCCCCTCACTTCATTTCTCCTAATTTTCACTACCACTCAATCCCTCACTTCTCCTAACACTCCCTCTTATTACTCACTTTACTATTACTCCCTTTACTTCTCTCTTCACCTTACTTCTTCTCTCCTAATTTCCCTTCCTTACTTCCCCTCCTTTCAACTGCTTCTCCTCTTGTCCCATAATTCTGATCCTCTCACTTCCTCTTTCCTTTCTTCCCTTACTAACCCTATCCTCACTTCTCGCTTCATTTCTCCTTTCATCCTAACTTCCATTCTCCTTCGTTCACTTCCCTCACTTCCCACAGGGCCTTCTCCTCGTTCTCCCTAAATTTCCTTCCTACACTCCCCCTACTTTTCATCCCCTCACTTCCCCTTACTTCTCCTACTTATGTTCTTATAATTTCCTCTCGTCTCATTTCCCTGACATTCTTTTTCCTAATTTCCCCCACTTCTCCTTTCCTCACTTCTCCTCACACTCCCACCCTTCCCTTACCATAATAACCTTACTTTTACTTCTTCCGTGACTTTAACTTACTTCTCCTCTCCTACTTGCCCTCCCTACTCCTCATTTTTTCGCCTACTTGCCCTTTTGTTCCATAATTCCCATCCTTTTACCTCCACTCCTCTTTCATTGCCTGCTAGCCCTCTTCTTATATCTTACTTTATTTTTCATCCCAAACCTAACCATCATTCCCTTTCTTTCCAGATCCACACTTACCGTGCTGCCCTTACTTCCTGCAATACCTTTCCTGTTATATCTCCGAACCCTCTTCCTCCCTACCCATTTCCCCTCAAAAGTAGGGGCAGAATACCCCTACTTATCATCCCCTTACATTCCCTACTTCTGTTTTCCTAATTTTTCCTCCTGTGACTTCCCCCACTTCCTTTGCCCTAATTTTCTCTACTGCTCCTTTCATTACCCTGAATATACAAAATTTTCATTAAGCCTTCATAACTTTTGACGTCATTGAGGTAGTTGAGTTTCCTTTCCTGAATCTGGTGAGATTAATTGGCTTCTTTCAAAAACCGCAAGAAAATGAAAATAATAGAGCTACAAAAACAAATTGTGTAGCTACGGGAATATTTTTCTCGAAAAATTGAATTTTTTCATTTTTCGTAGAAGCCACGAAAGATTTGACAAGTTTCAGCAACATTTTTTGCAATTAAATTTTTTCCTACTATCGCTTATTATCAGTTTTTGAAAAATATTTTAATTTTAATAATTAGAGGATTTACTTTTCGAGTGAAATACTCTGCAACTCTATTGTTTCCAATTTCAAAAGTAAATTATTTACTTATTTTCAAGATTGGAAAGAGTAGAGCTGTAGGGAATGTCTTCCGCGAAAAAAATAAGACATTGCTTATTAAAATTTTACCACTTCGTAGGAAATTGTTGTTTTCTGTGCGACGATTAGTTTAATAATAAAAATAAAACATGGTCAAAATAGAAGCCGCGTGCCTTCAAAAAAGGGATTCGCAGCCTGTTAAGACGTTAATTAGGTCATTCAAACCTGCCCTTTCCATGCTTTGCCTACCCTCACTTCACCCGTCGCCCCCTTTTCACCAAATTTTTCCTCCTCTACTTCCCTCTCTCCTCTCTTCCCCAGGTAACCCTCTCTATTCCTCGCCTACCCTTTCCTGAACACTCTCATCACTAATCCTGGCCCCGACTTCCCTTCACCTAAATTTACTTTAACTAATTCCATACCCCTCATTTCTCATAACTTTCCCTCCCTCATTTTTCATGCTTTCCCATTTATCGCTTCCGTATCTCTTATTTCCCTTACTTCACCTACCTAACCCTCCCCCATTTCTCCTACTCCATCTACTTTTCCTCCTACACTTTCCCAACCGAACGCCACCAACTTCCTCACCTCAGTTCCTCTATATATCCTCCTATCTATTCCCTTTACTTCTCCTACCCCCTCGACTCATTTGCCCTTATTTTCGATACTTTTTCTCCCCTCAGTTTCCCTCGATTCCTTCCCTGACTTCTCCTAATTTCCCTTCCCTCATTTCAACGCTCTTCCCTATTACTTCTCCCTTCCATTCCACTCACTTCCTCTATCCTCATTCGTCTTACACCCCCTTCCCTTATTTCTTCTCGCTTACTCCCCTCCCCCCTCATTTATCCTAACTTCCTTAACTTCAAGCTTTGTTTCCACTTACTTCCCTACTAGTTCAACCATTGTGTCCTCTCACGTCTTCTCGTCTCCTTTACTCTATATCCTCTTGCCTCTCTTCTTCTCACTTACCCTGCCTCCACTCTCCTCATTTATCTTCACTTTCCCTACCTCCCCTCATTTATCTTTACTTCCCCCACCTCCTATCATTTATTTTCATTTCCCCTACACCTTCTCTTCTCTTTTGCTCTAATATGTCCTTAGCTCCTGCACTTATTTCCCCCTTTTTCCATACTTGCTCTTCCCTTAGTTTTCCTCACTCCTCCTCCGCTCACTTCTCCTACTTTCCCTTCCCTCATTTCAAATCACTTTTCTACTAGTCCAACCTTTGTTTCCACTTACTTCCTTACTACTTCGACCTTTGTTCCCACTCGCGTCTTCTCTTCTTCTTTATCCTATACCCCCTTGCCTTTTTTCTACTCACATACCCTACCTTTTGTCCCCTCATTTCTCTTTACTTCCCCTACATCTCCTCCTCTCTTTTGCCCTCACATCTTCCTAGCTCCTGCACTCATTTCCCTTATTTTCCATGCTTGCTCTTCTCTTAATTTCCCTCACTCCTCCTCCACTCACTTCTACTACTTTCCCTTCCCTCATTTCAAATCACTTTCCTACTAATCAAACCTTTGCTTTCACTTACTTCCCTGCTATTCCGACCTTTGTTTCTACTCACATCTTCTTTTCTCCTTTGCCCCATAGCCCATTGCCTCTTTCCTTCTCACTTGCCCTACTTCCCCTCTCCTCATTTATCTTCACTTTCCCTATCTCCCATCATTTATCCTCACTTCTTCAACCTTCACTCCACTCATTTCTCTTCACTTTTTCTACTTCCCCTACATTCCCTCCTTTACCTTCTCTACTTCCCTTCCATCATTTATCCATACATTCCTCCTCTCATTTCTCCTTACTTACTTTATCCCTACTCATTTTCTTTCGCCCTTTTTCCCTAATTCCTTCTAATTTCCCTTTCATCATTTCCCCTTAATTCCCCTCCGTATAAAAAGTATGACGGACAGATGGACACCCGACAGAAACTATAAGGGTTTCTCAAAAAAGAATTTTCTCCCTTTCATAAGACATGGCTGACAATATAGTTTCAATTTCGAAATGAAATATATAGATTGGAAAAATTACTTTAAGTCAGTTCCGTGGACAGAATAACTTTATATCTCTCACAAACCTCAAGTTTTCCAATAACGACTTGCCTCCAAAACTGTTTATTGCCGAAGCTTTCCAGATCGTCTGAAAACAGGAAATTTCAACTCCACCAATTTTCCTTATTGTCCTTAAAGCGTTATGAGGCAATAAAAGAATTCCGTATTACAGCTTTTAGAGCTTGGGATTAATATTTTTAATTTCGTTCGACTCAGCACGTAGTTGTGGCTTAAAATTACTGGCATTTATTTATCCAGTTCGTCGACGAGTTTTTAACGAAGATAGTAAAACTTGGAAGAAACTTCACTTTTTCCGGTAGACTCGATGAACGAATCCTTTCGGAATAGGGTCGAATAACGCGAAATTTAATTATCTTCGCCGTCTTTCCTCAAGGGGTATGCAGGAAAAAGGTCAGAGGTCAGGGTTTTTCATTTCGATGGTGCGGTAATAGGACACTTGAAAAGTTCACATATAGAAGTACCTTCAATGGAAAAACTATTCAGAGCCAACGAGATTTCTCGCGTCAGCTTCTCAACCAAATAACTAAATTAAGTACGCATCCTAAAAAAAATATTAAAAAATACAATACTCTCTGCATTTTAGAATATTTGCTCTAGTCGTTTTTGACGAGCAGGTGTTTTATTTTTTGAATAAAGTTGTAAGAGAGGGGGAAAAACTAATCAAAAATGCGGTCCTAAGACTACTCCGGATTGAATAAAATTGTTTAATTTTCAACCAAAGAGATTCATTTTATGCCTCCATTCCATACCGCTCCAGGTCGCGTTTAGGCGATGTACAGCGCCACGTCACGTTTAGGCGGTGTCCAGTGCCATGTTGTGTTTGAGTGGTGTCCAGCGCCACGTTGCGTTTGGGCGGTGTACAGCGCCACATCACGTTTAGGCGGTGTCCGTTCTGTCGCTGTACAACTTCACGTCGTGTGTATAAACATAGGACCTGGAACTATACAACAATAGAACGCGACTGAGAGCTAGGTACCGCCTAAACTCGAAGTGGCGCGGTACTCCGCCTAAACTCGACGTGGAGCGGTATGTAATGGAGGCGTCGATTTTTCTACAGAAAAAGACAAACTTTCAACAAAATACATGAATTTCCGACAAAATAATTAAATTTCCAACCTAAAAAATGAAATTTCAACTAAAATGATGAATCTTCAACTGAAATAGTTAAATTTGTAGTTACAAAATAAGTTTTAAACCGAAGCGAAGATCATTCAACCAACTTTAAAGACTTTGCAACACAATTATTAAACTTTCTACAAAGCAGGTTAATTTTGAACTAATATTAATAACTAATAATAGAAGAGTTAAATTTTCTGTTTGAGAAAAAGACGAATTTTCAAAAATTAAGTTTAATTTTCAACCAATGTGATGAATTTTCTACCAAAATAGTTAAATTTTCAACCCAAAAAGACGCATTTTCACCAAATAGTTGAATTTTTAACAAAAAATGATTTTTAACTGAGAGGAATCTTTAATTTAAAAAATTACTTTTGAACAAAATTGTTGGAACTTTCTACAAATTAGATTAATTTTTAACCAAAAGAGATAAATTTTCAACGAAAAGCTTAGTTGAATCCTCAACCAAAAAGACGAATTATCAATCAACTAGTTAAATCTTCAACTAAAAAACATAACTTTTCAGCTAATCACAAATGATTTTTAACAACAACAAGAAAACATTTTTAACCTAAAAGTTAAATTTCAAACCAAACCATTTTCAAGTGAAGAAAACGAAAATTTTCAACAATATAGTTCAATTTTCAACCTAAGAGATGAAATTTGAACTAAAATAATCAATGTTCAACAGAAATAGTTAAATTTTTAATTCAAAAATAAATGTAATAATTGGGATTTCAACCATAACAGATTTTAATTTAAAATTCAAAACAAGTTGGACTCAACCAAAAAAGACAAATTGGCAACAAAATACCTGAATTTTAAATCAAGTAATTGAATTTTCAACAACAACAAAAAATTTAATATAGGATAAAATAATAAATAAAAATTTATCAAATAAGTTAACCAGAAAGATGAACTTTGAAGCAAGAATCTTAATTTTCTGACAAAAAAGGAAATTTGCACAAAATACATGAATTTCAACTAAGAAAGACAAATTTGTACCGAAAATAAGATAGTTAAATTTTCAGTTATAAAAAATAATTACTAACCAGAAGAACAGATTTTCAACATAATAGTTCAATTTTGAACCAAATCATTTTTAACTAAAATCAAGAATTCTCAAACCGAAAAATTAATGTTTAACAATGTAATTCAACTTTCAACCAATTAGTTAGATTTGAACGAAAAAAGATTAATTTTCGACCAAAAATCGCATAGCTAAATTTTTAGTTAATTAATGAATTTCAAAAAAAAATAAGGATCTTGAACGAAAAAAATTACTTTTGAACAAAATTGTTCAAATTTTTACAAATTACAATAATTTTTAACGAAAAACATTAATTTTCTAATGAAAAAGGCGAATCAATAACAAAGGACATGGATATTTAACGAAATAGTTGAATTCTCAACTGAAAAAGTTCAATTTTCAACCAGTTAAGAAATAAATTTTCAACTCAAAAACAACGACTTCTCAACAAAATAGTTGAATTTTCAACCAAAAAAATAAATTTGCAAGCCGAGCAAAAAATTTAATTGTTGATGTTTTAACCAAAACAGTTTTTAATGTAAAATCAAAAACAGTTGAAGTTAACCAAGAAAGAGGATTTTTTTACATAATAGTTTACTTTTCAAACAGAAGGATACGTTTTAACAAAATTGTTTTATTGTCAACAAAATAGGTTAATTTCCAACCAACCATATGAATTTTTAACCCAAAGGATTAATTTTCTACCAAAAAATATGAATTTTCAACCAAGTAGTTGAATTTTCAACTAAAAGAGATAACTTTTCCGACAGCAAAAAGATAAACAAAACAAAAAAGATTTTTCACCAAAAATGAAATAGTTACATTTTTAATGTGAATTTTCGACAAAGTATTTCAACTTTTAACCAAGTTGTTAAACTTCAACGAAAAAATATAATTTTTCAGCTAGTTCAAAAAATTAATTTTGAACCAAAAAGAGGAATTTTCAACAATATAGTTCAATTGTTAACCAAAAATAAAAGTTTTTTATTAGAATAGTTGAATTTTTAACCCAAAAAGACGAGTTTTCACCAAATAGTTTACTTTTTAACGAAGAAGATTAACTTTCTACCGAAATGACGAATTTTTGACAAAATACACGAATTTTCAACTGAAAAGGTCCATTTTTAACCAAAATTGGAAAACTTAAATTTACAGTCATGAAAATTGATTGTCCACAAAAAAAGAACCTTTTATGAAATTTCGTGGAATATCATAATAAATTGTACTAGCTAATTTCTCCAAAGTCTTGAAATCTTTTAAAATATATATATGATTTTTATCAAAAAATGTAACTTTCATTTAAATAGTTGAATTTCCTACCAAAATACTTGAATTTCAAGTAAAAAAATCAACTTTCTACCAAACAGTGGTATTTTTTACCCGAAAGTATGAATTATTAACAAAAATTTAATTTTAACCAAAAAAGAAGAATTTTAAACAAAATAGTGGAATCCTCAACCAAAAAGATGAATCTTCAACAAAAATACTAAATTTTTAAGCAGGTTTAATTGTATTATACTTCATATTTTAACCAAAAAAACATTCTGATTTGCATTAAATATATTTAAATTCAATAAAAATTACGAATTCTGAACAAAAAAAGTTTAATTTTAAACTGAAGAAGATTTTCCAGAACAAGAGATTAATTCTCAAAAAATAATTAAGTTTTCAAGTCAAAAAGTCGAAGTCTTAGAAAATCGTTGACTTTAAAACCCGAAAAGATGAATTTTCAACCAAATAGTTCATTTTCAACGAAGCAAGATAAATTTTCAACCAAAAAATCAATTTTTCAGTCAACAGTTAAATTTTCAAGAAAAAAGGTAATTTTCAACCAAGAAAAATGAATTGGCAATCAAAAAGACGAATTTTTTACCAAAAAAGTTGAATTTTCAATAAAATAATCAAATTTCAAAACAAATATTAAAATTTCGAACAAAAAGTGAAGAATCCTGAACCAAAAGTATAATTTAAAATAAGTAAAAAAATAAAAGTTATAAAAAAGTAAAGTAAAGTATATAGTATAATAATTGCATTTTCAACCAAATTCTTTAGTTTTTTAATTCAAATGACGAATGTTTAAGAAAAAGTTGAACTCTCGACTAAAAATGATAATCTTTTAATAAAACAGCTGGATTCTTAACAAAATAATTAAGTTTTGAACAAAAAATATGATTTTTTAACACAATAGTTGAATTTTCAATAAAAAGTGATGTATTCTAAACCAAAATATAATAGTAGACCTTTTAACTAAAAAAAAAAGACTAGGATTACAATTTCATTATCTGCAAAATTTTCAAGCCAAAAAGACGATTTTTTTTAGAAGAAAGTTGAATTTTCAACCAAATAATTTGAATTTTTATGAAAAAAGGTTAACGAAACCTACCAACACCTCAGACAAGAACCATTGTCGGTAAGTGTCGGTAAGAGGAATCTGCTTTTAAAACCCAGCCTCTCCAATTTGTCCATCCACTTAGGAAGAAATTTACTGAATTAGTAAATGAGACTGAAAGGCTTCCCTTCTTCTAAGCCTCTTTTACTCAAATCGTTATTTCAACTTTTAGTGAATCCCGCTTTAATATCTCAGCTCTTAATACAAACATTTCAAAATTTACTTACTCTGTGAAGAGTTTCTCCAGGTTTTCACATCACCTGAAACTTTGCACTTCAAACTCTTCGCGCTTAAGCTTCCCCCGTCTTTCTCCTTCCCCTTCCCCTACGTCCCTCTCTTCAACCCCCTGCAGTTACTACTTGATTGTACAGCAGATTAAATCGAAAGTTTCCCATCAAAGTAGATCACGAAAGCGTCGACAAGAAAGTATACTGAAAGTTTCACGCGTTACTCCATCGCGATAAATCATTACATTAAACCGCCCTGATATTCTCACGCGGGTACAAACACTCAAGTATAGGAAAGACGTTAATGAAACTGAAATTGACGGCTGAGTAATTACGAGGCGAGGACATAATAGATCCTCATTTATTGGCTGGAAATTAATAATCAAGTTTGACACTTGATTTCAAAAAAGCTCCTATTAAGAACTACAGGGTTCTAGAAAATGAGAAATCTCACATCTCTCCTCTTCTGCTCTCCCGCCCCTACTCCCCCTACATTCCCCGGATTTCTCTCTCCTCCTATATTTGTCCTCCAAGCATTTGACCTTCACTTCCCCTCCCTTACCTAACGGCGTCCTCGTCTACTTTCTCCTGTCCCCACTTCCCCTGCATTTCCCTCACTTCTCATACCCCCCTCATTTCTCCTTACTTCCCTTAGATCTGCCTTCCTCACCTACGCTACTTACCCTCCTCTTAATTCCCTCAAATTTTTCTACTTTCGCTACCCCTATTTCCCGCTCAGGCACCCTAATCTTTCTCCTCTCGTTTCGCCTTACCTCCCCTCCACCAATTCTTCCTACTTACCTCCCTTTATATTTTCTCATATACCCTAATCCCGCACTTGGTTCCCCTACTTTCCCTTCCATAACTCACCCTACTTTCTCTCCCTCTGTGAGATGTGAGTCAGTACTACTACTTCCCCTAGTTCCACTTTCCCCACTTCATCTACATTAATTTTCCACAATAATTCGTGGTAAATCAATGTAGGGAAAGTGATTACTAGGCGAGGACATAATAGATCAGTCATTGATTGGCTTGAAATCAATAATCAAGTTTGACACTTGATTCCAAAAAAGCTTTCATTAAGAACTACGAGATTCTAGAAAATGAAAAACATCTTTAAATCAAAGTAGGCGCCTTGCGCGAACAGAAAAGGGGTTAATAGCCAATTAGAACGTAAATGAGTCGTTCAAATCTCCCCTATACTACTCACCCACCTCTACATCTTCTACATTCCCCTAATTCCCTTCTACTCTCCTATTTGTCCCCCCAAAAATTGACCTTCAGTTCCTTTTCCTTCCGCAAATACGTCCTCATCTATCTTCCCCTCTCATCACTTCCCACACATTTCTCTGACTTTCTCTACCCCTCTCATTTCTCTTCATTTCCCTTAGATCTGCTTCTCTCACTTCCTCTACTTACCCTTCTCTCATTTCTTACAATTTTTCCTACTTTTGCTACCCTCATTTCCTCTTCAGGTCTACCACTCTTCCTCCTTTCATTTGTTCTTACTTTCTCTCTGCCAATTCTTCGTATTTACCTCCCTTTATATCTTCTTATATACCCTACTTCCGCACTTGGTTCCCATATTTTCCGTCCAATAACTTAACCTTATTTCTCTCCCTCTGAGAATTGTGAGCTGTGATTCACTACTACTGCGGTGACTCATCTACCCCCCTCATTTCTCCTCACTTCTCCTACTTCCACTCTCCTCACTTCTCAACATTCATTTCCCACAAATTCTCCTACTTTCCCCCTCACGTCCCCTACTTCTCCGCCCTTAGTTTTTACTCGCTTGCCCCCCCCCCCAATTTTACCAACTTACCTCACGTCATATCCCCTCACATAACCTACTTTTCCCCGCAGTATCCCTATTTCTCATCCCATAATTTCCCCTACTTCATCTCCAATTGTTAGTTGTGAGTTGTGAATTGTGAGCTGTAAGTTGTGAGCTGAAAGTCAAAACTTGTTTTTCGATTTCATTGCATAAATGCGAATTAAATTCTTTTAAATATAATAATGTAGATATCAAATTGAATTCAATATGACATGCTTTAAATTCACAAGATTTCAAGTCAAAGTATATTGCATTTTCACACATTTCACCTACTCTGCCTCAAATGGTTTCCCCCCACTTTTCCTACTTCTTTTCTTCTCATTTCCCTTACTTCCCTTTACTTATTTCCCCCTCATTCCCCTCACTTTCCCTACATCTCTTTCTCTCACTTCCCCTACTTCTTTTCCCCTTATTCCCCTACTTTCCCTCCAATAATATCGCCATCACTTCCCCCTCCTTAGAAAAAAGTACGACGGACCGACGGACACATGGCCAAAACTATAAACGTTTCTATCAAGGGCTAAAAAAAGCAAAACAAATAATTGAGGTCACGATTGTTTATGTAAATGTAGTCATTTGAAATTTTTTCTTCCAAATTAGGGGCGATCCACAAATTACGTAACAAATTATTTGATAATTTTTTACCCCTTTTCACCCCCATGTAACAAGTTGCAAGAAGTTGGCTAATCTTTCATAGTTTATTTTCCCCTACTTTTCCTCACCTCCTCTAGTTAGCCTTCTAATTTCCTCTCGCTTTTCCTACTTCTCAACCCCTCATTTACCCTCGTTTTCCCTACTCCCCTCCATTTCATATACATTCCTCTACTTCATATCCCCTTATTTCTCCTTGCTTTCCCTATTTGCCATCATTTCCCCTCATTAACATGCCCTCATTTCCCCTCACTTTTCTCATTTCCACTCATTTCCCCAATTTCATCTATTTCTCTACTTTCCCTTCACTAATTTCTCGTCAAATTTCTGCAAATATTTGATATCCCTCAATGCTTGTAAATAAATTCTTTGAAATTTCATTAAAATATTATAAAATTCCGTGAAGTTGTATGGAATCTGATGATATTCCTTCAAATTCTTTGAAATCTTTGAAATCTTTATCCTAATATTTTTAACTTCGTACCCCTCTTTGTTAGATTCCATTTGTTTAGACCCCCCAACCCCTTATCTTAGATCATTTTTGCCAAATAATTTTTGTTCATCATTACGGTTTCGTATTAACTGACAAAGTGGTTTAAATTTTCACAAAAAAGTTGAAGTTTCAACCAAGAAGATGAATTTTTAACCAAAGGATGCATTTTTAACCAAAAAGATGAATTTTTAACCAAGAAGATTAATTTTCTACTAAAAATGATTAATTTTCAACAAAAAAAACTTACATTTTTAACCAAATAGTTGAATTTTTAACCAAAAAGGCAAATTTTCTACAAACAGTTGAATCTCCAACCCAAAAATATGAATTTTCAACAAGAAAAACTTAATTTTTCTATCCAAAAGTCGAATTTTTAACCAAATAGTTTACTTTTTAAACATTCCCAACCAAAAAAATGACTTTTTAAAAAAGTATTTCAATAACAAATGAAAAACAAGTAAATTCATAAAATAAAATGAGAACTTTCAACAAAATAGTTAATTCTTCAACTAGAACAGATTAATTGTCAACCAAAAACTTCAATTTATTACAACAACAAAAAAGTATTTCCTAAAAAAAAGAGAATTGAACAAAAATGTTTTACCCAGGCAGCTGAATTTACAATCCAAAGTATTAGTTTTCTACCAAAAATGACAAATTTTTAACCAAATTAATTAATTCTCAACTGAAAAAGATACATTTTCAGTTAAAAAATTAATTTTTAACCAAAAATATACGAATTTTCAATAAAATAGTTACATTTTCAATCAAAGAAATTATTTTTTAACTAAAACGACAAATCTTGAAGAACAAAAATGAATTTTCAGCTAAAAAAGATTTTTTTTTTTTTAAAAAAATTCCCCCCCCCCCTCCCAAAAAAACAAGTTTTCAACAGAATGGATCAATTTTCAACCAAAGAGATGACTTCATGAAGAAAAGAATGAATTTTGAAACAAACAGATGAATTCTTTACCAAGAAGAATAATTTTTTACTCAGAATGATTAATTTTCAACAAAATGCTTACATTTTTAACCAAATAGTTAAATTTTTAAACAAACAGTCGAATTTCTCACAATTATTTGAACTTTCAGCCCAAAAATATGAATTTTCAACAAAAAAACTTAATTGTTCAATCTAAAAGTCGAATTTTTAACCAAATAGTTTACTTTCTGAACAACAAGTTAATTTTTAACAAAGAGAAAACACAAATTTTAAGCCAAAGAGATGAATTTTCAACAAAGATAATAATAAATTTCAACCAAAAAAATGACTTTTTTAAAAAGTAGTTCATTGAGAAATAGAAAACAGTTGAATTAATCAAAAAAATAAGAATTTTCAACAAAATAGTTAATTTTTCAACTAAAACAGATTAATTCTTAACTAAAAGCTTCCATTTTTTGCAAAAAAAATTATCGTCTGCAAAAAAAAGAATTAAAAAATTGTTTTACCCAAGAAGCTAAATTTACTAGCCAAGGTATTAGTTTTTCACAAAAAATGACGAATTTTTAACCAAATTCATCAGGTTTCAACTAAAAAAGATAAATTTTCAGTTGAAAAATTAATTTTTAACAAAAATAATACGAATTTTCAATAAAATAGTTACATTTTCAATCAAATAAATTATTTTTCAACTAAAATGATAAATCTTAAAGAAAAAAAACGAATTGTCAACAAAATAGATCAATTTTCAACCAAAGAGATGAATTTATAACTGGAAATATAAATCTTCAACTAACAAAATGAATTTTTAACAAAGTCGTTCAACTTTCGAGCAAATAGTTTAATTTTCTATCAAATTGTTGAAGTTTCGAGACAAAAAAATGAATTTTCTGCAAAAATAGTTGAATTTTCAACCCGAAAATGTAAATTTTTATGAAAAAAGTTCATTTTTAGCTGAAGCAGTTGCATTTTTAACAAAAAAAGATGAAATTTCTACAAAAAGATTTAAATTTCGGAACCACAAGAACAGATGTTCAATAAAATAGGTGAATATCCAACTAAAAAAATTGTTGAGTCAAGAAAGAAAAAAAATCAAGAAAATTGTTGAATTTTCATGCCATAAAGATAAATTATTAACGAAATGGTTCAATTTTGAACCAAATAGTTTTATTTTAAACCAAAAAAGATGAATTTCTAAAAAAAAAACTAATACTAGAAAGACTGTGAAGCCGGCTATAAATAAATAGTAACTTTGATCATTTATCGGCTGATGAATAACAGTTTAAATAAACATTAAAGTTTATTTTTAATACTTTTCAAATGTTGGCTGAGAAAACTGAAAATTTCCTCAGAAAATAAAGTTAATTTTCGATTGCACAATTATCGGACTAAGTGTTTCGGACTACGCAACATTTTAGGCCCTGAAAAAGTTAGAAAAAATCGTTCGCCTATCCTTCCTTACGTAATTTATGTATCACCCCTAAATAACCATGACAACAGCAAATTTTTTTTGTTATTTATGCTGAAATTTCTTTTCTAAAATTTGTTGCAATAATCCATAGGACCACTTTGGTCAGTTTTATAAATCAAGTCAACGATTGAATAATTTTGAACTTGACGGCACACCTAGAACTTCCTTAACTACTGGAAGTTCCACTCGGGAAAGTGAATATTGTGCTTTATACAAATTAATTTCAAACACATGATTATAAACACACCCGCTGTGGTCGACCTAGCTCGAATAGCGTAATCCAGTTCCCACGTCACGGATTTAGGTCCACGTTCAATAATTTTACCAGTGCTTCTCAGACTTCTCTTTTCCATCATTCGTATTTTACATTTTTATAAGAATATCAAGTCATTTAAATACACAGCAATAGTCAAAGTACCTTCGATAACGATATGTACTTTAGGGTTTCTAAAAATATTCAAATTTACTACTACATTCCCCTAATTCACCTTATTCCCCTCCTCTCATTGTACTTCCCTTCCCCAACTCCTGCCTTCTTTACTTCCCACTGTCCTTGCTTCCCCACCTAACACTACCCTTTCCCTACCACCCTCATTTTACTTCCCTTCCTCAACTTCTTCCTCCTATACTTCACACTATCCTTGCTTCCTCAGCTAACACATTCGCTACTACACACACTTTTCCCACTTGCTCTCCATTATTTTCCATACTTCCTTCCGCTCATTACCATCCACTAATTACCCCTCACTCTTCCTATTTCCCCTACGTTACTTCCTCTCCTTCAACTCCATTCGATCCCATCACTTCCCGTACTAAGCCTCCTCTCATTGCACCTCTGTTTACCGTATTTTCTCTCCTTATTTCACCTCGATTTCCCTTCTCTTACTTCTCCTCATTTTCCGTCACTTCTCTACGTTCCCTCCTCGCATTCCTCTCCACTTTCCGTCCCTCATTTCCTATCACTTTCCCTACACTTATTTCGCCTTACTTCTCCCACGTCCCCTGTCCTAATTTCCCCTTCCTTCTCCTACTTTCCCTTCCCTACTTTCCCTTCTCTCATTTCTCCTTACTTTCACTACTTTCCCTACTATCATTTCCTTGTCACTTTAGCTAATATTCTTCCCTTCATTTACGCTCAATTCTTCTACTTCCACTCATCTCACTTCCTAACACTTGTCCTACTTCTTCTCCCCTTATTTTTCCTAATTTTAGCTGCTAACTTCCCTCTCACTCACACTCACTTCTCCTACCCCCCCCCTACCTTATTTTTTCCTATTATCCTTGAGGTATTTACCCCTCACTTTCGCTATTCCCTCTCCCTTACTTTTACTATTTTCTTCTCCCGCACTTTCCTTACTTCACGTCCCTTCGATTCCCATCACTATTCCTAATAAACCTCCCGTCATTTCTTTTCAATTTCCCTCACATTACCTAACTTCCCTCCCCTCATTCCCTTTATATTTTACTTCCCTGAATTCTCTCAATTTCCCATACTTTCCCTTCTCTTATTTCCCCTTATTTTCCTACATCCCCTCCTCTCATTTTCCCTTACTTTCCTACGCTTCCTCTCTCATTTCCGCTTCAATTTCCCGACACCAATGTGCCCCCACTTCCCCTTTATCCCGCCCCTTATTTCCCCTTTTGTCATCGCTTTCCCTACTTTCTCTACTCTCAATTACCCTCACTTCCCTACCTTCCCGTCTCTCATTTTCCTCACTTTCTCTACTTTCCGTACTCTCATTTCTCTTCACTTCACCTAATTACCCTTTTTTATTTTCCTTGCATTCCCCACTCATCGTCCCTTCATTTCCTATAACTTCCCCTACTTTCCCTCCCCTCATTTTCCCTTACTTTACGTAATATCCCTTTTCTAATTCCCTCTCACTTCCCATAATTTCCCTCCTCTCGTTTCTACTCACTATTCCTAATTTTCCTCTCATTTCGACTCACTTCTCCTCTCCTACTCACCATAATTTCTAATAATTTTTTCTGCTTTATCACTTTCACTTTCTTCTGTTACTTCCCCTTCCTTATTTCACCTTCTTACGTTACATCCTACGTTACATCCTCTACTTCACCTCCTCTCGATTCCCATCACTTCCCGTACTAAACCTCCTCTCATGGCACCTCACTTTACCGTATTTCCTTTCCTTATTTCCCGTTAATTACCCTTCTCTTACTTCTCCTTATTCCCCCTCACTTCTCTACATTCCCTCCTCGCTTTCCTCTCCACTTTCTGTCTCCTACTTCCTGTCCACTCATTTTTTATCACTTCCCCTACACTTATTTCGCCTCGCTTCACACATACCTTCTTCCTTACTTTCCCTATTTTCCACTTTCTTACTTCCCCTATTTTTCTCTTTCTTACTTACCCTACTTTACCTCCCCTCATTTCCTGTTAATTCTACTTCCCCAAATTCTTATCTCCAATCTCATTTCCCCTCACTGTCCTACGTTCCCTCCTCTGATTTTCCCTCACTTCCCTGCGCTTCCTCCCTCATTTCTCCTTCAGTTTCCTGCACCAATTTCTCCTCACTTCCCCATAGTCCCACCTCTTATTTGCCCTTTTTCATCGCTTTTCCTACTTTCTCTACCCTCAATTCCCCTCAGTTCCCTACTTTCCCTTCTCTCATTTCCTCTCACTTGCCCTACTTTCCGTACTGTCATTTTTCCTCACTTTACCTAATTTACCTCTGTTTATTTTCCCTTACTTCCTCCACACTTATTTCTCCTTAGTTTCTTCACGTCCCCTTCCCTCATTTCCCCTTATTTTCCATCGTTTCCCCTAATTTTCTTTCCCTCATTTTCCCTCACTTTCCCTCCACTAACTTTACCTGACTTCCCCTAATGGTCCTTCCATAGAAAAAAGTTCGACGGACAGACAGATGGACGGATGAAAACCCGACTAAGTTATATTGACTCAAATGAAAGATTAAATTTTGGAGATTCAAAGAAGTAGTGTAGCCTAGAAAATATTAATTTTGTTTTTGAACGAAAAATCTTATTTTCGTAGATGCCAATAGTTTTTTTATCTTACAAGTCAAGCTTTCAAAATTTGATCAATTTTAATGCAGGTTAGGGTGTCCAATAAAAATTTGAATTTTGCAAAAGCCACATTCTAAATTTCTTCCTTTTGATAAAAAGGTTCTGTCATAAATATTCGTTTATTTTTTTTTAATGTTAGATGTTCTGCTAGGCCATTTCAGGCTTGAAAATAACTTTTCTTTACTTTCGATTAAATAAATATATAATTTAAGGCTAAAATATTACTACACTCCTAGAAAGTATTTGTTATTTATTCTGAAGTAAGCCGTTAATTTTATGAAACAAATTTTTTGAAGATATTATCGGGCTTAAAATGCTACAACTAATTATTTTATTACACTTGATGCTTTGGAATAGCCCCTAACATTTTTTTCTTGAAATAATATAAACAGGATATTAATCCAAAGGATAAATAAAATATCGGCCATAATGAAGGAATAAACCATATTTAAACCGGGTGTCAGGAAAAAATCTTAAATTTCGAAATACACACAAAATAAGAATTTTTTATATTTCAAAAATTTAAGCTAGTTAATTAATGTCGATTTTGGTGCAATTCTCATGGCTAACTTTTTTCTCAAATAACTTTTTAGTCACTTCATTAAGATAATCACTATTTTCACTATTTAAAATGAAAACAGCACTTTTGACATCTTTGAATTCTGTTGAATTATTTTGAACCCTAATAAGTTATTTTCAATCCTTTGAATTCAACCTGAATTTTTTGGGATTCCCTTGAAATCCACTCAATTTAGTGGATCTTTTTTGGATTTTCAATTTTTTAAATTCTCTCTGAAGACTTGTAATTTCACTTTATTTTTGTGAATTCTGTCAGGTTTCTATTGACTTCTGGTTATCTGAATTCAATAGAATCTTTTTGTGAATTAAACAATATTGTGGCATTCACTTGAATTCTGCTTAATTTACCTTGAATTCCTCTAAATTCATCTTGAACTGATGTCAATTTCATCGAATTTCATCGAATGTTCTTAAATTTTCTAATTATTCTACATTCTTTTCAGTTCTACTGAAACCAATGATTTATATTTCAGTGATCAATATTTTGGATTATTTGATTTTTTTACAACTCATTTAAATTTATTTGCAATTTTCGCTGTATTCTTATTAATTTATCCTGAATCCTTTTTAATTATTTGAATTTAATTAATTTCTTAATTCACTCAATTCAATGGATTTTATTTAATTCACCATGAAGTCTTTTTAAATCACCAAGAATTCTCATGAATTTCATCAAAGTCTTTTAAAAATCTTTGAATTTTAGTAAATACTCAAACCCTAACGACTTCAATGAATTTCGTGAATATTTTTTAATTGTTTTTAATGCAATCAAATTTTTCAAGATTCTTTTAGAATTTTTATGAATTTCATCAAATTTTTCTCATTTTTCTTATATTCCTCTATATTCACTCAAATTTAATTTAATAAATTGTTTTTTTTTTTTAGTGTTTTTACAATTTACTTCAATTCTGTTGAATTTACCCTGGAATTCTGTTCATTCTGGTTTTACTCAATTCAATGGAAATCCTTAGATTTTCTAAATTTCGTTAAATTCACTCAAATTCTTATGAATTTTATAAAAGTCTTCTGAATTGCCTTGAATTTTTCGAAATTCACTTCAATTTTACTAAAACCAATATAATTTTTTCCAATTCATTTGAATTCTTTTGAGTTTTACTTGAATTGTTTTGAATTCACTAATGCAAATTCGACAATTTTAGCCACAAATTACCTTGCAAAGTATTATAGGATATCATTTTTCCATATAAAATATAGGGCTCTTTTCTCAATAAATAAGAAATACTTCCTAGGGAAAAAATAATTGTTTAGCTATTTATTATTATTTTTCAAAGATCAGAAACTAAGGAAATTGATTTCTAGACTTAAAACGGCTTAGCGAAACCTCTAAACAATTTTATTAAAAAAAAATTCATGGCAGTATTTTTTTACCAAAAGGAAGAAATTTAGGGAGTGGCGTTTGTAAAATTTACAATTTCATATTTTCAAAAAACCCTGAGACATATTATTGAATAAAAATGAAAATCTTATTATAGGAAGAATGTGGAAAAGTACAAGGTTGAGAATCACTGATGAAAGCTTTCTTGCTTTTATGCTGACGCATGAATTTTTGCTTTTATAATTAAAAAATCTGGCTGGTAGAAAATTACGCAAGACGATCCGATGAAACAGGGTTGTTACTACTGACGTGAAGTAGTAATAGACGTTTCGCGCCAGCCGCAACTGTGAGCAGAAACTGCTGAAATTGTATTTCAGCAAAAGAAAAAGAACACGTCAATTTAGTCAAGAAATAATCATGAAATGGATTCTTTACAATCAGAATTCGAACTGCTTTCTAGCGTTAAAAGTTGTGTCAAAAGCGAAATTACTTTTCTACCTATTCGTGGAAAACGAAAATCATCTGGAGGAAAAGAAAATTATAATGATTCATAGCTTTTTTTAAATTTAAACAATTTCAAACTATAGGATTTTTGTCAAAGAATTTATTTATTTGCAGAATTGATTCTAGAATTAATTAAATTATTTTGAATGAATAAAGACAAATATGACAGTTTTAAGGACTAAGAACGAATAATACAAAATTCAACAGCTTTAAATAAAAAACGAGCATACAATGAACAATTTTTTATTAAAATTTTTTCAATTCATTTATAATTTGAAATTAAGGTCGATCCAAATTCAGTAATTTGGATTGAAATTGAAATTTGCGAATTTCGAATTACAGGTTAAATTATTCGAAATTGTTCGATTTTAAACTTTAAATGACAAACATTTAAATTTACAATGAAAAAATTAATATAGGTAATCAAGTTGTATATTTCAAACATAAATTTTCTAAGTTAAGCAAATACTCAGCACAATATGTTTGGAAATTTATGCAATTTGTGGAAAAGTATAAAATTTGTGAAAATTTAGAAAATTCGTGAAAATTGATTCACGAAGCTAAAATGGAAAATATTTTCAAGTTTCTCATTTATTCCCGATGTCTTTCAATTTCGATAACAATTTAATGACAATTTTTTTATTCTAATATTTTTTGCTGTTATTATATTAAAAATGCTTTTATTGATTACAATTGGTTGCCGCAGATTGTTTATTGAAGATTCATCCTTTCAGTTGAAAACTCATTTTTGTTGTCAAAAATTTAAATTTCTGAACTGAAAATGTGACAATTACATTTTTAATTAAAAATTGATTTTTTTTTTAAATTGAAAATTCCTGTATTTGGTTAAAAATTAAACTATTTTGTTAAAAATTCAAATATTTTGTCAAAAAATCAAGTTTTGGTCGAAAACGCAACTGTTTCGATAAAAAATAACATCTAAAATGAAATTCATCTTTCTGGTTGAAAATTGAACAATTTTGTTGAAATTCAATGTTTTAGTGAACATTTCTCTATTTTATAAAATTCAATTATTTATTTGAAAATTCATCTATTTTTTCAAAAAAGATGATATTTTCTAGGTAGAAAATTAATTTTCTTGTTTGAAAATTCGTCGTTTTGTTTTAAGAATTTATTTTCGTTGGTTGAAAATTTAACTTATTGGATAAGAAATGCACTATTTCGTTAAAAGTTTAATTATTTTTTTTTAAATTCGACTGCTTGATTAAAAATTTAATCTTTTTGCTGAAATTTATTCATTTTGTATGAAATATCAACTATTATAGTTTTCGTTAAGAATTCATCTTTTTTTTTAATTCATTTTTTCGTGTTGAAAATTCAACCATTTTTAACCAAAGAGGTTGAACATTTCACTTTTTGGTTGAAAATTCATGTTTCCAGGTGAAAAACTCCTGTATTTGGTTAAACATTAAACTGTTTTGTTAGAAATTCAAATATTTTGTTGAAAAGTCAAGTCTTTTTAGTCGAAAATTCAACTTTTTTGTTAAAACATAACATCTTTATTGAAAATTCATCTTTCTGGTTGAAAATTAAACAATTTAGTTTTGAGTGAAAATTTCTCCATTTTATAACATTTAATTATTCATTTGAAAATTCATCTATTTCGTTGAAAAGGATAGTCTCTTTCCGGTAGAAAATTAATTTTCTTGTTTGAACATTTTTGAAAATTTTCGTTAGTTGAAAATTCAACTTATTGGTTAAAAAATCCACTATTTTGTTGAAAGTTTAATTCTTTTTTCAAAAATTTGACTCCTTGATTAAAAATTTAATTATTTTCTTGAAATTGATTTATTTTTTATATAAAATATAAACTATTATATTTTTCGTTGCGAATTTATCTGTTTGTTGAAAATTCATTTTTTCGTATTGTTGAAGTTTAACATTTTCTCATTCAGAATTCGACTAATGGATTGAAAATTCATGTTCGCAGGTAGAAAATTCCAGTATTTGGTTAAAAATTAACCGATTTTATTGAAAATTCAAGTATTTTATTAAAAAGTCATCCTTTTTGGTCAAAACCTTAACTGTTTTATTGAACATTCAATATTTAGGAAACAGTTTTGCCTTTTGAATTGAAGATTCATTATTTTGCGTTAAAAATTAAACTGTCTTGTAAAAAATGCAATTATATGGTTGAAAATGCAACTGTTTTTAGTTGAAATTTAATTCCTTTTGTTTGAAAATTCGATTATTTCGTTGAAAATTCACTTTTGTCATTTTTGGTCAAAAATTCAATCGTTTATAAAATATTCTATGCTGAGAATGCTACAAAATTAAAATTCTGGTCCCTGAATGTTAATAGTCAGAGAAAATGAAAAATAGGTGAGGAAGAAAGCAGGGAAAAGTCAGGGAATTTCGAAAAGTAAGTTTTGCCTCCACCCTGTTGTGGCTTTTAAAAAATGTCACTAAATTGTTAAATTTGAAGAAATCGTGATTGTAGCTTCGTGATTTTCCACCCTGACAAAATTAAAAATCACCAAAAACGTTTATCTACAATAAAATCAAATTTTGGGATTGTATAAGAAACTTCGCGTATGACACTTTTTATTTCTACTAGATCTACAATTTCCACTATGTTTCGTAAAAAGTATTTTTCCTCTGTAAAAAAGGGTCCTGTTTTTTTTTTTTGAAAACACGCTAGGAATTCTGAGTGAGTAGCAAAATTATTACGAAGTCCATTATTCCGAAGCCTGTTATTGTGTCTATCTTTTTCTCTCATCATTAAACATTGTGCATTTGGGTGGAAAATCGCAAGTCGTAAAATTAGAGTACAGCAGAACCATTGAGTTCAAATCATTAGGTGACGTTCGAGATACATTTTTTTTGTATCCGGACAAGTTGCGCCTGACTGAACGAGTATACTTGCAGCCCCAGTATCGCGATCGTAATTTCGAGATAAAATATCGCGAATGCATATTGTGCTTTTCAGAGGAACTGCAAATTAACGCTCGACAGAGCATTAACTTTGACTAACTGTCGCGGCACGAACGAGCCGTTATGAACTACGATGTGCATACAAACTTTTCTATGAATAGTTTGTATCTCCCGCAGGGTGGCACGAGCGTATTAAAATCAAAATTACTTCGACTCGAGCGAGCCTTGTCCTAGCAAAATCTATCCTCATGCGTCAAGAGGTTCCTCGTCTCTTCTCAAAACGCCATCTAGCCAATTAACTTACGTGTAGCAATTAGTGTATGCAGAAACTTTCGAAATGTCATTTGATGTGTAAATGTTGTCTCTCCTGGAGTGCATTTAAAATTTAACCTATCTATCCCATGTCCTTTGATCTACAGGGTTATTATTATTATTATTGTTTTGTAAAGTTGGTCCATCTAATTGTGAGTCCCTTCACAGTAAATCCCCTGCGGTTAAAACCTAGTGTACTACACTACGTGATGATTCGTTCAAAAAAGGAGCAAGAAACTTTTCTGAAAAATCGTTGGAAAGTTTATTAAATTCCGCGTCGAATGACCCCTAATAGAGATATTTTTGATTTTTTTAAGAGACTAGACCCCGTGCGAGCCTGGCTGACAGCGGCGATCGCCGACTGAAACTTGACGCAGAGTTAGAAATTTCTTGTCATATTTAGGGAGCCCTGGAATATTTCTTTTGGCTCAAATAAAAGACAGGATCTCAAACATTGCTTCCTGCCACTTTTAGTATTTTCCACAAATTTCCTAAGTCACAGCACGAGTTAAAGTTAAGGAAAAAAATCTGAGAAATTCTCGTTGATCACCGCTCTTGTGGTCGACGGCAGTAATCGCCGACTGAAAGTTTAAATTTGAGACTTGGACATTTTGAGTCGTATCTGGAGAATCCGTAAAGATTTTTCAAGTTTCATTGGTCGAACATAATTCAACTTCCAATAAAAATTTATTTTTCGATCTAAAATTTATTTGCTTACTATATCTCTTGAACGAATTTTGCCAAATTTAACGTAACAATAAAGGGCGAGAGAAGGTGTGTTTAATTACATTTTCAGGGCGATTAGATAGGGGAAGGAGGGTCAATAAAAGAGGAAAACGTTTTACGTTATATTTGAGTGATCGCTATTCAAAGACCTCAACCGGATATGCGTCAGACAAATCCCCTGAAAATAAATTACACCTACGCTTGAGGTATATATTTCCCTGGATGAAAACTTTTCCCTAAGTTTCAAAGTTCTCTTTTCTGCTGGAAGTTATGAACCAGTCTAATTGAATAAAGCAAACAATAATTTAAAATTCTAACTAAAAGCGCACTTTTAAAGAACTTCTATCACGCGAACTTTGTTATCTTTTTGGAGAACATCTAGATTTCTTAAGCGTAGGTCTTACTACTTATTATGCCATTTTCTTCATGTTTCGGATAAATCCGATTGGGGTCACTTTGAACCAAAATGCTCTTCATTTTTCCTGCATGTTAAATTTTATTTCTCTCAGCTCAACATCAGTTCAGGTTTTACCTATGTTATTGACTAGGTCATTCTTTTAATATTTAGTATTGCACAAATGCACACACCGCTTGCAGCACAAAATCTATTCATATCCACCCACAGCCTTTTAATTAGCGAAATATGTGTTACGTTTAGTCTTGCGCAAAAGAGGTATACTTAGATAACTGTTTAGACGCTAAATGAACGGCCAAAAACGCTTATGCTACTGGCACAGCAAAAATCGAACGAGCGTCACACTGAAGTCGTTATAAAAAGTAAGATAACCGCTAAGCGTAAAGTTGGGGCGTAACGCGTCATTTCGCAAGGCGTTAAGGGCCACTGGGATGATTAACCTTGGAACTGTTGACGTTTCAGGGAGCATAAAGCGAGACTTGGAGTAAACGAGGAGGATGGAGGTACGGGAACAGAGGAGGTTGTCTCTTTCATTGATCTGCCACCAAACAATCTCACAAAGTTGCCTGAGAAGGGAATTTTAAAGAAACACGGTGGTTATGGTATTGTAATGGATGATATAGTTGTTGATAAGAATGATAATAATGATCATAAAGAAAAATGAGCATAAAACTCACCTTCCTACTTAAACATGCTGCTTTTCATTCAGAGGTCTACAATTTGGTTTTCTTTGTTAGCTATAGGTGCTGGGGGTACATTGACCGACGTTGAGAGGACTTTAAACAGTTTGAACGGCTACCATGACGACATAATTGAAGCTTTGAGAAACGCTGCGACTCATAGAGGTTTGGCAACAACACCGTCCGGTAGTGGAAATATTCTAGACGACGAAGCTATACGAAAGTCATTAGCTGAATGTGGATACGGCGACGCTTACAGAAAGTCCGATGTTCAGGACAACATCGATAACCAGGATGACGAGGAGGAAGAAGAAATACCGCCGACCTGTGGTACAATACGTATACGCACTCTAGAAGATATCATTAGACAATTAGAACATCACTCGACTCGACACATGAGTCCTAGCGAATCCGAGGACATAAGAATGTCCGAAACAGAAGCCGATCGACCATACAGAGTAGATTCGTCCGTTTGTAGCGAATCTTCTCAGGGGTAAGTTACTTTGACCTCTTAATCCTCTTTTCTTCATGTTTCATAACTTTTTGTAATTTTTCATTCTTCATCCCGAGCCCTCTTAGTTTAATTCTTTTATCCACTTTTCCTCTAAAATTGCCTGAAGTTCTGCTGACAACTCTCTAACTTTTCACTTCCTCTGATACAACATTTCCATACATATTCATAAGCCTCTTCTTCCTCACGAATACCTTTTTGTCCTTTTTTTCAGTAAACCCTAGTCCATACTTTATTTCGTAATATAAATCTTACTAACTGTCTTTATCTGTTGCCCACCTTCTCCTACATTTCTTTTAATTGCCTTTCCCTATTCCTTTCTATTTTGTCATTTTTATACTTCCTCTAATTCATTTCGTAATCTAAATCTTGCTAGCATTCTCCATCTGTACCCATCTTCTCCCATATTTATTCTAATTCTCTTTTCCGATTCCTTTCTTTTTCCCTATCGCTTTCAATTTCGTATTTTCCAAAATTTCCCTACTGCATTTTGTGAGCTAAATTTTGTTAGCCTTCTCCATCTGTTCCCCATGTTGTCCCGATATTTCTTGTGATTGCCTTCCCCTGTCCCGTTCCATTTCATAATTTCCGTAATTTGTCTACTTCATTTCATTATGTGCGCCTTTCTAGCCTTCTCCGTCTGTCCTCTATCCCATTCCACTTCGTGATTTCCAAATTCTCATACTTCATTTCGTAATCTAAACCTTGCTAAACTTCTTCATCGGTTATCTATATTTTCTTATATTTATTCTAATTATTTTTTCCGATTTCTTTCCCTATCTCTTTCAATTTCGCATTTTCCGTCATTTCCCTACTTGCCAGCCTTCTCCGTTTGTTCCCCACCTTTTCCTATATTTCTTCAAATTGAATTTTCCTACCCTATCTATTTCGTAATTTCCCTAATATACTTCATAATCTAAATCCTAGCCTTTTCCCTCTGTCCCTCATCTTCTACCATATTTCTTCTAATTATCTTTCCCTTTCCCTTTCTCTTCCAATTTCGGGTCTTCCGTAATGTCTCTACTTCATTTCGTAATCCGAATCTTGCTGACCGTCTCCATGTGTTCTCTATCTTTTCCCACATTCATTCTCATTGTCTTTCCGCATCCCTTTCCATTCCATGATTTCCGAAATTCCCCCACTTCATTTCGTAACCTAAATCTTGCTAAACTTTTGCATCTGTTCTCTATCGTTTCTCATATTTACTCTTATTATCTTTTTTGATTTCTTTCCCTATTTCTTTCAATTTCATATTTTCTGTCATTTCCTTACTTCATTTCATCATCTAAATCTTGCTGGCCTTCTCCATTTGTTACCCATTTTCTCCTATATTCTTTAAATTAACTTTCCCTATCCCTTTCTATTTCATAATTCCGTGATTTCCCTATTTCACTTCATAATCTAAATCTTGCAAGTCTTCTCCATTTGTTTCCTATCTTTTCCCATATTGCTTCTAATTATCTTTCCCTTTCGCTTCTAATTTCGTAATTTCCGTAATTTCCCTACTTTATTTCGTAATCTATATCTTGCTAACTCACTTCAACGGTTTCACTTTCTCGCCCATATTCCTTCCAATTGTTTTTCCCTATACCTTTCGATTTATTTGTAATCTGTAGTCTTCCTTCTTCCTCTCGTAATACTACCTCCTAATAATATACTTCTTTCTCCTAATTCGATTCCTCTGACCGTATAACAAGCATTATTTCCTCTTCTTCTTATTATAATATCTCCTATCCTTTTACACCTCTCATTAGCCACTTCTCTCTCGTTCAATTTTCCAACCTCCTACCATTCCTTCCCCGTATCTCCGCTCTAAAACATAATACACACGAAGTCAGCATATCGAAAAACCGTATTACCATTACCATTAACATTACTGCCCATTCGGTTTCTCTAAAAATCTCCATTATCTTTGTTTTCAGGCCATTATCTTCATTGCAATTTTCTTTTCTTAATCATCCTTTCTTTTTCACCATTTACGGTCGCCTTCGTGATTATTTTCCTCTTTCTTTACAATTTTGCGAGTTTTGCCAATACCAGTTCCTCCCGTCTCGCTCTGCCTATATACCCCTTACGTTTTTAAATTCAAGAATATTTAACTAGAGTCTGAATTAACACTTTTCCGGGTTAAGACCTGATCACAAAAATATCCTTTGTCCATGAATCCGACTTCTTTATTCTCCAATCCTAGACCCTGGTCTATCTTCTTTTTTCCGAAAAACAAAGAAGCTTTTGTAAATTCAAGCGATATATAGATACACATAGATCTAACTGAATTAATCGCATAGAAGCAGACGATGCAGCAGAGGTCGTGACGACGACCCAAGATTCGTCTACGGTCGATATCGTCAGCCAACGGCACGAAGTCCCTACGGCTCCCATCAGCACAGTCATCAACATGTCCACCAATTGCATGAGGAAGAGGGAATCTACGAAACTGCTGATCAAGATGGAAGCTCAAATCATAGGGGCGATACGCCCGATAGCGAAAGGTATCAATGATCATTTCAATTCACACGTAGTTGGATCTTCCTCCGTTCGCAGATACCGTTTAGGAAAAGTAGCCATTAGTTTTCTCAGAGTCTCTCTTATCTATAATCTCTCATATAACAGGAGCACCATCCTAATTCTTTCTTCGAATTCAGTCAACTCAATCTCACTCAAGGTATCCAATCGCTAACTAAATTCAATTTAATGAAATCAAATTTTCGTACTGTCTCAACTTATCAGAATCTTTTCTGGCTCATTTAGCTTTATAAAGGATCTCACTCTAGAAGTATAGTAAGAGTTCTTCCAAAGCAAATTCTATATCAGATTGGCTAAAAGTTTGTCACTAATCAAATACTAAATCGAGCAGAACAAAACAAATAAGAGATGGAATGTTTTTCACAGGAATCTTTAATCAAAATAATCATATTTTGGATAAAGATTATTGGAGTAGAATCAATAACAGAAAACATTGATTAAACATTCTTTTTCCTTGTGAGCTTTTAAAATCATTCAGGTTATGGTAAACGAAACATATCTTATTCTGCAAAAGTTTAGTAGAAAGCAACTGAGAGGGCTGTAAATCGTTTCCTTTCTTTCTTGCAACCACGGAGTATTATATACGGAGAGTGAAAACTCAATGTACGACAGTGGCATACTTATCGCTTAAAGAAAGAACTACTGGTAAATCAAGTCGAGCCAGTTTTATGGCAATTTAAGATGCGCAGTAGAGTTCTGTGGTACCTACGGAAGCGCAGTAAAGTTCAACAGCACTTACAGGTGCGCAGAAAAGTTCTATGGAACTTAAGGCTGCGCAGTAGAGTTTTATGGTACTCACGGCTAGGCTGTAGAGTTGTATAGTACGTAAAGCTGCGAAGTGGAGTTCGGTGGTACTTGAGACTACGCAGTAGAGAGATATGACATTTAAAACTGCTACTTCAGCTGTAAAAAGTTGCAAATACTGTCATAATATTCCTTGCTTGCAACGAAACTTGATAGTCTGTATTATTTCGCTAATATTACGGTGAGGTATTCTGCCTTGACAAGAATAAAACTGTTGTCGTGATAAAGAATCTTGAATAAAGATATCCAGGGTTTGTAAAATACGAATTTTTGCACTTTCGCGTACATCACTAGCGGTCGTGATATAGATCCCACGGGCTCGTATAATCTTGTTATTTTCTAGTGATGCATTTATTCAAGCTCAACAACAAGTAGCCCGGTGGACGAGTGAGGAGGGAGGACAGCTCCGGTTACCGCAGCAGCCGCCGCCATCGCCACCTCTATCGGCTGCGTCACCGATGCAGCAGCAGCATCAAAGTCATCTTCATCTTCATCATCAGCAGCTCCAGCAAATGATTTTGCAGCAGCAGCATCAGCATCAACATCAACACCTGGCGGCGGACCAAAAGCCAATCAAACAACGTGGCTACTATCCATCCCCACCCCACACCGATAATGGCTTCGTCATCGACGAGGCTGAAAATGCTCAATCCCAACAAGAAAATCCCCCCGACGTTCGTGGAATCGATGTGAAACACTCGCCTAATATTAAAAAATGCCCACTAGACGGTAATTTTAGTCTAGATTGTAACATAATGAATAACGGTTCCCCTAAAGGATTAAATACCAACAACATTAGTGATAATGGAAATACTGCCCTACAGCCCTCTTCGCATTTTCCCGAGTACAAGCATTGATAATTATTAATCGACGACAACTAGTGTCCAGGATCTAGTGGTGTGACTTAATCTCGAACTCGCATTTTATACTGAATAGTGTAAATACCGATAAACTATAATTGCGACGACAGGTATTAAATGATAATGAATTAAAGTAATATAAATATATATATAAAAGAATGTTTATGAATAAACATTAGTAAAGTGTACGAATACTCGCTGGCGAAAAGATCAGCGATTCCTCCCTCGTCCAGGTTTCTACGACTCGGTTTTATCGACGTCAATCGGATTGCCGCCGGCGTGCGTTTTTCCACCGCCCGGTCAAACGAATAATCTTTGTTATATACACGATTACTTGTATTCTTGTTTATGTCGGACGAATAAATGTACGATGAGATCGAAATTCTAAGCTTGCCGAATTATTTCTCTCTAAAGTATACAACGGTTTACAGAACGTTTTTGGTAAAGCGATTTAAAAGAGCGATCGTTTGATCCCCGTCAGAACCTTATATATAATAATAATAAAAATAATAAAAAAAATATTGTCACATTAACTGTATGAAAGCCGTTTGAAATGCTGTTCCTACTTTTCATTATTTCAGAATTTCGTTGTATTGCAGACAGACATTTCTAAAGTGTAAAACAAAAGTGTATTTTTAAGACTGTATGCGCCGGAAGTGATTTTCTTATTCGAAAGTACACGGACAATTTTAGAACCCTGTAGTTTTAGAACCAAAGGCGATGGAACTTTCCGGATATCAAAATTCAATAAATTTTTATTTCAAGGAAACGGTAGCGACGTTTTATAAATACATGACATACAATATAGCGCCTTTGTTTCAGTTTTATTAGTTGTTATTGCATTTTGTGATGAAGTAGGATTTTAAATAAAAAAGTGAGAAAAAGAAGATTATGTTCTTTAGAATTTCCCTTTTCGGGTGAGGCTCATTTACTGAAATACTTTTTTAAAGTATCTTTTAAACGACAAAGCGTCTGGAGCTGTAGAGAAAAACTATTTAGGATTCGTTCTCCACTGAGAAGTTCCATGGTTACTGCAAAATCTGTTTTTATTTTATTTTTTTTCATTGAAGAAACACCTACTGCGAATTTTCTGAAATTCGATACGAAATAGGCCAAATTTAATTGACTAGCATCATCAATAGCGCGCTAAATTTAATTTTTTTTACTTGAGGGGCAGAATAAATTTGAATACAAAATAAAAGTAGAGAATTGAGGTTTTAAGGTTATATGTAAATATAATTTTACCTCAGATTTTTGAAATAATTCAAGAAAAAAATTTGAAAATTTCAAGTATGTCAAATCAAAATTCAAACGAAAAAGTTAACATTCAAGGAAATAGTTGAATTTAAAAAAAAAAAATTTCTTTTTTTTATAAAACACAGTTAAATTCATCCGAAAAATACAAATTTTAAAACAGTTGCATATTTAACCAAAAAACATTAAGTACTTTCAAGAAGAGACGAATTTTCTACAAAAACGTTGAACTTTTTAACCGGCAAGTATTAATATTACCAAACATGTTGAGTTTTAACCAAATACATTAATTTTCTATAAATAAGAATAAATTCCTAACAAAACAGACAAATTTTCAACTGAAATTATGAATCTTTTCAAAAAATTACTTTTCAAACAAAAATTTCAAACAGGAAATCTAATGCTTGATATTTCAATTCAAAAAGATTTTAATTTTAAATTAAAAAATTGGAACTCATAAACCAAAGAAAAAATGTCAAAATAGTTTAATCCTCAACGGAAAAGGTAAATTTTCAACCAAGAAGATTAATTTCCTGCCAAAACAGACCAATTTTCAAAAAAAAAAAATTACATTTTCAACCAAAGAAATTAATTTTGAACTAAAATTATAACACTTCAATCAAACAAATGATTTTTTAACAAAGTAATTTAACTTTTAACTAATTGGTATAATTTTAAATAAAAAAAGATTAATTTTCAATGAGAAATAATTAAACTAAAAAATATTTTAAATAATAAAGAGTTGAATTCATCAAAAAAGACGAATTCTCAACAAAATTGTTGAATCCTCAGCCAAAAAAGATGTTAATTTTAAACGAAATATTTGCATATTTAATTTAAAAAATGAAATTTCTACCAAAAAAGGTAAATTTTCAAATCAAAAATACGAATTTGCAGCCAAAAAAGATTTTTCAGTCCAGAAAGAAATGTTAGGGTAATTATAATTTGAAGGAAAAAATAATGTTTTAAAACAAAATAAAAATTTCGATTAGCCATATGAAGAAATTTAAGAATAACATATGAGTGTTCGAAAATCTTTCAATGTTTAAAAATATTTCTGATCTCTTTAAAGTTTCAAAAGTTCCTAAATATATTTTAAACTAACTCGAATTATTCCTAAAATTGTTTAAAAATCTTCCGGATTCATTTTTTTTAAAGTTTGATAGTCTTTTGTAATTTTTTACAATTATTTTAAATATTTTCTTTATATTCATTTAGAAAAAAGAATCACGTCAAATATTCCCAGGAATCTTAGGAAAATTTTATTTTTATCTTGAAACCTTGCGAAATCTTCAAAAATCTAAATTTTGTTTCAAGTTTAAAAAATTCGTTTAAATCTTCTAAATATCTTAAAATGATACAATTTTTTTCTAACATTTTGAAACAATGCTGCAAAATGAAAAAATGTGCCTTTCAAATCTTCCAGATTCTCTTTTGAGAATTTTGGAAATCTTTTGGAATATCTTTAAATCTTTTTAAATATACTCTTCAAATAAATGTTGTGAAACAAAAAATCATTTGAAATTTTCTCCGAAATCTTAAGAATTTTTTTTTTATTTCCTTAAACTTTTCGAACTTCTTAAATAGCTTCTGAACTTCTTTTTCGAAATCCATAAAAATATACATTTTGTTTGATATCAAATTGTTTTTGTATCTTCTCAAAATAACCTTGCAAAATTGAGAAATTTTGCTCTAAAATCTTCTACATTGTTTTGCGAAATTTTAGGAACTTGGAATTTTAGAAATTTGAAAAGTTTTTTGATTTATTTAAATATTTTCTTTGAATTCGTTTTAAAACCAAAATTTGAATTTTCCCTAGAATCACGAGAAAAAATTGACAATCTTCAAAAATCTTCATTTTGAAAAAGCTTTTTCTTTCAAGAATTTCGTTTAACAAATTTTTTTGGATACAATTTTAGTACAAATGTTCTCATACTAAAAATCATCCCTTAAAGAGGGGAAGAGGAATAAAAATTACTTCAGTTTCTCTAAAAGTATATAAAATCCAAATAAAATTTATTAGAAAATAATTCTGGTAAAAATATAAAAATTCAATTTAATATGCCCATTTTCAGTAATTACCATCTACATACTCATTTTAGGCTTTCTCAGTAATATAGTGTATTCAGAAAAAACATTTTGTTTTTTTAAAAGCAATGATTATTATACTACTACGTTTTTCGAATTTTGAATAGTGCAGTTTTAAACTATTTCAATTTTCAACTACAATTTGAAACTATTTATTTTATAAACAGACTTGATAAAGATTTGTCTCCTTAGAGATAATTAAGTTTCTACTATTAATTTTTTACTAAAGAAGGCAAATGTGCAATAAATTTTATACATTTTTAACGAAATAGTTGAATTCCCAAGCTGAAAAAGGTAAGTTTTTATAAAAAATGCAACAGTTAAACTTTTATCATAAAAATTAATTTTCAGCAAAAAATAAACTAATTTTCTACAAAACAGTTGAATTTTCTACTCAATTGTAGAATTTTCTAGTCGATAAGACGAGTTTTCAAATGAATTTTAATAAAAAAAATTAATTTTCTACCAACAGTTGAATTATCAACCAAATTTTTAAACTTTCATTTGAAAAAATTAATTTGTAACAAAGAAACTTCATTTTATACAAAAAAGACGAATTTTTAACGAAATGCATAAATTTCCAGATAGATAGTTGAAGTTTCAACTAAAGAAAAATGCAAAAATGTAATAGTCAAATTTCCTATTGAACAAATTAATTTTAAACCAAAAAAATGAATTTTCAAGAAAAATGTAATAGTTGATATTTCAACTAAAAAATATTTAAATTTAAAACATTAGATTTCAATAAAGAAAAGACGCAGGTAAATTTTCAACTAAACATTGTAAATTTTTTTCAAAAAATTGTAAATTTTCTTCAAAAAATATAAATTATCTACAAAAAATAGATTAATTAATATTACAAGTATAAAATATTTTTATTTCAAGTCAAAAACAGCTGAATCCGAATCCGAGCTCAAAATTGCTCCTGTACGTCAGCTTTTCAAGATATCCTAACCTAAATGTGCAAAAAACGCGTTTTTTAGCTGTTTATGAGGTTATGTAACCGAACAAGAAAAATGTCTACCACAAAAGCTAATATGGAATTTGAAAGTACTAATCTTCCCCTT
>JAABKJ010000328.1:2650-44930 GCA_011634705.1 Andricus grossulariae | reverse complement strand
TTTTTTTACAAGAATAATTTTCTATCCAAATAGACGAATTTTTAACTCAAAAAGAAAAATTTTCAACCAAGAATGGCATAGCTACATTTTCAAATAAAAAAGAAACTTTTTAATAAAAGAAAACGAATTTCTAACAAAAGAGTTAAATCTGCAAATAAATAGTTGAAGTTCCAACCAAATAGTTTAATTTTCTAACAAAGTTGTTGAATTTTTTACGAAAAACATGATCCTATCTACATTCCATGTATCCTATACATCTCATATAACCTTTCCCAATTTAAGCAGTGCTATCCGCCGCTCCTATCAATTTCCACATGAAATAATAAGTCAAAATTCAAATTCAATCTCGACTCTCTCTTCCTCTACGTCCCATCCCCACTCTATTCTCATTTCCCTCCCCTCAACGTCACTGTTTCCACACACTTAATTCCCCTACTTACAGTCCCCTCACTTCTCATACTCTTTCATCACTTGCTTCTGTACCCCTAACTTGCCCTACATTTTCTCCCTTTCCATCTACTCACTTCCCCTGATTCTCCTCCCACCAATACCCCTCACGGCCACTACTTCCTCTCCACTTACCGCCTCTACTCCCAACCTTTTTCTTTACTCACTTCCTCACTTCCCTCTTCTCACTTGATGTACTTTTCCTCCCTTTTCATCTTCTCACTTCTCCTGCATCTCTTCCTCCCAATTCCCCCAATTTTCCTCACGTCCCCTACTTCTTCTCCACTCATCATCCTTGCTCTTACAATTTTCCTTAACTCACTTACCCTCATACCCCCTACAACACTTCCTCTACTTCCACTCTCCTCTCTCTCCGTACTACTCCTCTCTTTATGTCTCTTGATTCTTTTTCCTTCTGCTTAAATTTATTTCCAGCGGATTCAAGGATTGAATGTGTTGAGATAAATTTAATCCTCAAATCTGCTAGAATTAAATTGAAGCAGAAGGAAAAATAATCAAGGGACATAAAGAGCGGAGTGGTACGGAGGGAGAGAAGAGTGATAGTAGAGAAAGTGTTGTGATGGGTATGAGGGGGAGTAAGTGAAGGATGATTGTAAGTGTAAGAATTATGAGAGGAGAGAAAGAAGGGGACGTGAGGATAATTGGGGAAATGGGGAGGGGAGATGCAGGAGAAGTGAGTTGATAGAGAGGGAGGAAAAGTATAGTAAGTGAAAAGATGGAAGTGAGAAAGTGAGTAAAGAAAAAATGTGGGAGTAGAGGTTGTAAACGGAGAGAAAGAGTGGCCGTGAGAGGTATTGGTGGGAGGAGAGTCGAGGGAAGTGAGTGAATGGAAAGGAAGAAAAAGTAAGGCCAGTTAGGGGAACAGAAGTAAGCAAGAGAGAGAAGGGGAAGTTATGGGAGGGTTAAAGTGGAAGTAAGGAAAGAGTATGAGTAGTGAGAAGAATGTAAGTAGTAGAAGTAAGTGGGTATGGGAAGTAGATGAAGTGAGTGAGTACAGGAGCAGAAGTGAGTTATGTGAGAGTAGGAAAATAAAAGTATGGATGGAGAGAAGAGTAAACGGAAGTGAGTGGAGGAGGACATGGGATTAGATAAAGACAGGGGAGGGAAAGTAAAGAACGTGACGAGAATTGAGGGGAATACAAGGAGGGTAAGCAGATAAGTAAAGGGAATATAAGAAGTTAGGGCAGCTAATGTAGGCAAAGTAAGGTAAAGTAGGTAAGAACTAGGTAAAGTAGGGTACGTATCGAGAGGGATACTAGAGGAATATAGATGTGAGGTATAAAGAAAGTGATGGGAAGATGGAGTATATGCAATGAGGGCATGGCAACAGGAAAAGTGATGATGTGGTGAATGGGAAAGCGAGGAGAGTGTTAGCAGAGAATTGAGCCTGACTAGAGGATAGAAAGTGAGTTGTGGGGAAGAAAAGGAGAGACGCGAAGTAGGGGAATGGTAGTCAGAGGTTGGGAGGGCAGTAGGGGAATTGATGTGTGATAGAGTAATCGGTAATAGGTGTAATAGGGAAGGGAGGTGAAGTATGTGAAGTGTAGGGTGAGGAAGTGAGAGGTGGGGAATTATGAAAAAGGGGGAGGTAAGGATGAATGAAGGAGTAGAGGGGTGAAAATATGGGAGGGAGAAATTTTAATGACTTAAATAATGTCCTCAATTCCCACTATGGAAAAGAATGATTCCCTCATTCCTAGGAAATAGGATGCAAGTTGAAATCCCTTCTCGGACTTTCATATTTCGTACCCTTATAGGGGGTGATATTAATATCTCTAATCATTCACCAACCCCTTTCGTACCCTTATCAAGGGATGCCATAGGCGTTGCTTGATACGTGTTATTCAGATTTATCCCATTTGGCTTCGGGTCTGGATTCATCCGTTGAACAAACCAAGTACATGCCACGATAAAACGCGCTCGTCTCGCAAGACGGATTAATGTGGAATTTCTGAAAGCGTCAGAGCCAGGGTAGTCATAATTATTAATTAAATCCTCTAACTCCGTAAGGATACAATTACAAAATATCGCATTCTTTTTATCTTATTTAATTTGCAACAACTCAATCTCAAGAAAATAGTGTTGTAAAGTTTCAAATAAAAAGGCGGGAAAATTTAAAACATTAAAAAACTGTTATTAATTATTTAATCAGAGTATTTGATTCGGTGGTAATTTTTTTGGCTCCACCTTACAAGTGATGGGGGGGGGGTCGATGTATGAAACATGTGTAGTGTAAAATTTGTAATTTATGATGCTTTTAAACACTTTTTTGGCTTAAAATTTTTCGGTTAAAAACTTATATGTTTTAGTTGAGGATTCAAGTTTTTTTTTTAATTCATTTTTTCCGGTTATATCTAACTATTTCTTAGTTAAAAATTAAATATATTATTGCTGAAATATAAACTATTACATTTTTTATTGAAAATTCAACTTGCTAAGTCAGAATTCAACTTCTCGGTTGAAAGTTAAAATACTTTTTTGAAAATTAATCTTTTTAGTTGAAGATTTATTATTTCAGTTGGAAATTCATCTATTTGGTTGAACGTCAAAATACTTGGTTGAAAATCAGTCTTTTTGGTTCGAAAATTTAACAATTTGATGGAAAGTTAAAAATACATTTATTTCAATGAAATTATTCCAATATTCCATAATAGTACTATTTAATTTTTGATAAAAAATTGATTTTTTAGTGTGAAAATTCAAATATTTGGTACAAATTTTATCTTCTGGGTTGAAATTTCAACAATTTGATTAAGAATTTACTTCCTTTGTAGAATTCTTTTTTTTCTGGAAATTTAATCTTTTCGTTGAAAAAGTTATTTTTTTTTTCTTTGAAAATTTAACTATTTGGTTGAAAAATTACATTTCTCATAGAAAGCTCCTCCTTTTGGCATGAAATTTGAACTTATTTGGTAAAAATTCATTTTCTTAGTTAACGATTCAAAATATTAGTTGAAGATGCATCTATTTAATTTTAAATCATACTACTTTGTTCACAATTAGTCTTTTCGGTTTAAATATTCAACAATTTTATAATAAATTCAAATTTCCGGTTGAAATTTTTTTTATTGAAAATTAATTTCTTTTTTATATGAAAATTCGACCATTTGGTTGAAAATTTGTGTAATTTGTTGAAAATTTGTTTTGTTCAATAAAAAAAATCGTCTTGGTTAATAAAATCAACTATTTAATTGAATTGAAAACTGGTTGAAAATTCAACCATTTAAATGTAAATTTAAGTATTGTCTTCAGAAGTCGTCTTTTTTTGGTAGAAAAGTAATCTTCCTATTTGAAAATTGATCTTTTGGTTGAAAATTTATTTTTTTCATTGAAAATTCAAATATTCGAATGAAAAATCACCTTTATTATAGAAAGCTCGTCCGTTTTGCTCAAAATTACAACATTTTGGTTGGAAATGAATCTCTTTGGTTCAAAAATTCAAAAGTTTGATAGAAAATTGAAATTTTTGTTCAAAATCCGTTTATTATTGAAAAATTTACTTTTCAATCAACTATTCTATTTTTGGTTGAAAGTTTGGTTCTTTATTGTATAAAAATCCATCTATTTAGTTGAAAATGAATGTAATTTTTTTTAATTTGTCTTTTTTGGCAAAAATTTTATCTTCTTTGTTGAAAATTCAACTATTTAAATGAAAATTCACGTATTTTTGTAGAATCTATCTTTTTTGGTCGAGAAATAATCGTCCTAGTAGAAAATACATCTTTTCGGTTGAATATTCAACTATTCGAATGAAAAATCATCTTACTTATATAAAATTCCTCGTTTTGACTTGAAATTTGAACATTTTTGTTAAAATTTTTTTTTATCAGTTCCATTTTTGTTTAATTAGAGGTGCATAATTTTAGTTGAAAATTCGTCTATTTAGTTAAAAATTTAACTATTTGATTAAAAATTCATTGAATTGTTGAAAATTGGTCTTTTTTGGTATAAAATTAATCTTCTTGGTTGAAAATTCATGTTTTGTTGTAAATGCAATATTTTTACTTGAAAAGTTATAAATTCAAAGCGATTTAAATTAAATTTAATGGAGTACCCACATTAATATGGTTTTAAATTTAACTATTTGGATAAAATATGAACTAATTTGTTAAAAATAAATTCTTTTAGCTGAAGATTCATAATTTTAGTTGGAAATTTAGATCTTTAGTTGAAAATTAAACTAATTACTTGAAAATTCGTGTATTTTGTTGAAAATTCTTCTTTTTTGGTAAAACATTAATCATCTAGGTTTAAAAGTCATATTTCAAAAATCTTCTTTTTCAGTTGAAAATCCAAATATTTAGTTAAAAGTTTATCTCCTTAAGTTGAAAATTCATGTATTTCGTTGAAAATTTATGCTTTTTGGTATAAACTTATTCATCTTAGTTAAGAATTCATAAATTTTTGTTGAAAATTTATCTGAATGGTTGAAAATTACATTTTTCGTTAATAATTCAACTATTTCGCTGAAAATTCGTCTTTTTTGGTTGAATTTGGTAGAAAATTGAACTATATACATATATGAAAATTAACTTTTTTGTTAAAAATATTTATTTTCCGTTAAAAATTAAAATTAATTTGTGGAAAACAAGTCGTTATTATTTGAAAATTTATATCTTGGTAGATATATTTTTTTGTAAAAAATTCAATTGTTTGGATGAAAGTTCATCTTTTTGGTTTGAAATTCAACGATTTATCTAGAAACTTAAACTATTTGGAAAAAAATTGAATCATTTATTCATAAAATTTAGTACCTGGTAGAAAACGCACTTTTTTGTTAAAAACTAATTTTTTGTTGAAAATCCGTCTTTTTCGGCAGAAAGTTAATCTTTTTTTTTTGAAAAATTCATCATTAAGTCTGAGAATTCAACTATTTTGTTAAAAATTATTCTTTTTTGGTTTAATTTAACTGGTAGGAATTTTTTTTTTAATCAAAATTTATTATTTCTTACTGCAAATGTAACTATTCCATTTTCGGGTAAAAGCTCATATTTTTTAGTTGGAAATTAATTTTTTTTTAGTTGAAAATTCAACTATCCTGTAAAAAATTAAATTTTTTGGCTGAGAATTCATCTTTTTACTTGAGAATTCATCTTTTTAGATGAAAATCCAACTAAATACTTGGTTGAAAGTCAAATTATTTTATTAAAGATTAATTTTTCGGTTCAATATTCAACTATTACAGTTGAAGATTCATTATTTTAGTTAAAAATTCATGTTTTTGGTAAAAAATTCAACAATTCCAGTCAAAGATTCATCATGTTAGATAAAAATCCATCTTTTTTATTTAAAATTCAACTGTTCCATTCAGTGATTTATAATTCCTCTCTTTAATTTGAAATTCAACTATTTTATTGAAATTTTTTTTGTCTTAAATTTCAGTTTTTCAAATAAAAAATTCAACTATTCTAGTTAAAACTTTAATTTCTTCTTTGACATTTTTTTTTGTCCATTTTTTTTTTTTTTAACTGAATATGTAACTATTTCAATCAAATATACCAGCATTTTTGTCAAAACTTCATCTCTTTGGTTGAACAATAATTTTGTTAACTAAAAACTTAACTATTCAACTTTTAATTGGAAAACCACCTTGTTTTAATTGAAAATTCATCTTTTTGGTAGAAATTAATCTTCTTGGTTGACAATAAATATTTTTATTTGAAAATTCAATTAAAACAAATTTTAGAATAATAATTTAAATTAAATTAATTTAAATAATAATCCATTAAATTCATTTAATACAATAGAATATGTGCGTCTTGAATTAGGCAAAAGTTTACTGCGTATATATATTTTTTTAAACTGAAAATTTATATTATTCCAATTATATGTTCCATTATTTTAGTTTCAAATTCATCCCTCTGGTTGAAAATTAATTTTTTCCACTCAAAATTTAAGTATTGAATATTTTGTTGAAATGTTATCTTTTTTAGTTGAAGATTCATCCATTTTGTTAAAAATTCATCTTTTTTGTTAGAAAATAAATTTTCTTAGTTAAAAATTCTACTATTCCAGTTACAGCTATATCATTTTAGTTGAAAATTTATCTTTTTGTTCAAAAAATTAACTATTCAGTTAGAGGTTCTTTATTTTAAATAAAAAGTTATCATTTGGTTGAAAAATTAACCAGTTTAGAGAAATTTTTGTTTTTTGTTTGAAAATTAATTTTTTTGTTTGAAAATATAATTATTCCATTTTTGGTTGAAAATTCATCCTTTTCAGAAGAAAATTAATCTTCTTGGTTGAAAATGAAGCTATTCCAGTTAAAGATTCATAATTTTAGTTTAAAATTCATATTTTTGTTTTCGATTCTAAAGCCTTGGTATTTAAACAAATATAAACATTAAATTCAAACTTTATAAACCATTTTGCACTTTCAACTTCAAATTAATGTGATAATAAACGCTTTTATTCAATTTCAAATCCTATAAAAATATTGTTTTGGTAGAAAAGGGTGAAAAGTTCAACTGTTTCGTGGAAAGTTCATCTATTTTGTTGAAAATTCATCTTTTTGGGTAAAAAATTAATCTTATTTTTTGAAAATATATCTTTCAGGCTGTGAATTTAACTATTTCCTTGAAAATTCTTATCTTTTGGTTCAATTCAACTAGTAGAAAATTCATTTTTTTCAAACTGAAAATATAACTATTTCATTGTTGGTTGGAACGTTATCTTTTTCAGTCAAAAACATAACTTCCTAAGTTGAAAATTCAACTGTTTTGTCAGGAAATTGAACTATTTGGTTAAAAATTTAACTATTTATTCGAAAATTTAAGTATTCGGTAGAAAATTAACTTTTTTGTTAAAAGTTTATAGTGTGGGTCGGAAAATACAACTGTTTTGTAGAAATTTATTGTATTCTCTTGAAAATTGGTAGCCTAGTTAATGAATGATCCTATTGGTCTTTTGAACAACCATTTCAGTTTTATAACAAAGAAAAAAATAGTTCCACCTCTCCAAGTTTCTCTTCGATGATTTCTCAGCCAGCTTTCTCCAACAATTAGACAAAAGTGTCAAAAATCAAAAGATGATAAAGAAACGATTCAAGGCATTCGAATCAAAGCGTTCCGAATTTGAGACACCTCTCACAAAAGACGGAATGTCACAGAAGAAAAGAATCGTGAAATGGACACGTGGTTGACAAGTGACTCTGGATGATGCCCAAAACCGTCATCGCCTGATAATTAATGATCAGATGGAACATTCCCTCGTAATTTATCAGCAGGTTTCTTTCCTGAACATCAGTGACGTTTTCCTGAAGCGACAGCTCAGATAAGGTCGCAACTGAATAAGGAAGATGTGGACCATTTAGGCCATTTAGGACTTTAGGATCCAGTTTGGGCCATTTAGTCTTCACAGGCACCTCGACCAGTCACGAAGGGGTAAAGCTCGTTCCGGTTATTAATGAGGACACTGATAGGAAGTGTCCGTCTCTCGACGAAGAATCGCCTTCCAGAGGAAGGCTGTCACGTATTCGCCTTCTATTTCCCTTAGCTAACGCTCTCTATATGCAAATATGTCGACCAGTCATCCCCCTGTGTTCTTGCGGACTGGATCATATGTGTATGTGTTTTCATCTAGAAATGTATATATATATATATATATTTGTATATATGTATATATGTTGGACAGTATGAGCTGCTTTACTCAGGCTCGTTATAAATAGCGACTTTGATATCCAGTCGTGCCTTGATGGGGGATGATTCCACCCCTGTCATCTCGCGAAAGCCCGAAGGTCCAAAAATCAAAGAGTTAACGACGTATGCTCACGTTTACCGAAGCTCTTTTGCGGTACCGGCTCGTCTTTCATGACGAGCCTTATGGATGACGACGCGACGCTTTTTGAGTTTATTGTGGATATCAAATTTCCCCGAGGCGAATTCGTTCTCAAATATTGAGGAAAAAGAAGAGCGTGTAAAAGGAAGAGCGAACTCTAAACCACTGGATATAACATGGAACCACTGGGTCATAACATGGTGGTTTCGAATAAAATATCATGCATCACTCGCAGGGCTACACAGGCCTTCACGTGCAATTCAATGTTCGTAATAGACGAAGAGCTCATGACATAAATGGGGTAATGATAGGTAAAAGGAAAATTTTCCACCTGACAGATTTGACTTATTCTGACGAACGTAAAAATGGGCACTTGCGAGTGGAAGAGGTGAGTGGTGGCGACCTGGCAAAGGTGCCAATTTTTACGGTTTATTGCCGTGACTTGAAAAAGGTTGAAAATTTGTATACATGTAGAAGATTGCATATGAATAGCACCTGCGAATCGGCATGCACCTACGTGGATTTAAAGGTGCTGGAATGCACCTTCAAAGTTGCTGAGAATTCAGGTAAAATTTCTTGATATTGATTTTACAGGAAAACGTTTCAAACAAAAGTTGGTCTACTTTGAAAAATGCATATTTTCATTCGTATATTATTTTTTGATAAAATTGATACATTTAGAGAAAACATCGAGAAAAGAAATGTGTCACTCTGCGAGTGATGCATGATATTTTATTCGAAACCAAACTAATACTATTTCTATTGAATTCAAATATTTCGAGGGATTTCTTCGTATTTCAACGAGTAAAATTTTGAAAGAACCAAAAAATTATTACAGACCAAACAGTTGCATTTACAACCAAATAGTTGAACTTTCAAGCAAAGGAGACGAATTTTCAACCAAATAATTGAACTTTCAACCCATAGAGATAAACTTTTAACCAAATGGTCGAATTTCTAAACAGAAAACCTCCAAGCTTAAAAGACGATGTTTTTAGAAAGCTGAATATTTTCAAAGAAAATAGTTAAATATTTAATCAATAAATTGAATGTTTAACAAAGTAATTTAACTTTCAAACAAGAAGATTCATTTTCTACAAAAAATACCATATTTCAACCAAACAAATGATTTTTATACCAAAATAGTTGTATTTTTAACTAAGAAAATTTACACCAAAAATTAAACAGTTAAATTTTTATTTAAAAAAATAATAATTAAAAAAAAGAACTTACCAGAAAAAACAATATTTAAACAATGATGTATCAATTTTCAATTAAAAGAGATAAATTTTAAATTGAGAATGCAATATTTAAATTTTTAGTTAGAAAGTTAATTTTCAACAAAATCGTGCAGTTTTGAATAATAAATATGAGATTTTAAAGGAAGAATCTTGATTTTCTACAAAAAAATGATGAAACAAAGATAATGTTAACAAAAGGTATAACAAAATTTTCCGAAATATGAAACAGTTAAGTTTTCAGTTGAAAAAAAAAATTCAACTGAAAAAATGAATTTTCAACAAAATAGTTAAATTTTGAACGACATTATTTTCAACTAAAATTCAAAATCTTCAACAAAGAAATGAATTTTCAGCAGAGTAGTTCCATTTTTAACCAAGTAGTTGAATGTTCAAATCGTTAATCTCGAAACGTAAACAGTCAGGACCACCTGAACCGTTTCCAATTGGAATGCATAATGTTGCGCAATATACTCGAATGAGTATTTGCACTGAGTATTTGGTTAAAAATGGACTCTTAATAACTCTTTTGGTTGGAAACTCGTTTTTTGGGTTGAACTTTTTTTTCAACTGAAAACTTAACTTTCATTTTTCGGGAAATTTTGTTACAAGTTTTATTATTATTATCTTTGTTTTATCATTTTTTGTAGATAATCAAGGTTCTTCCTTTGAAATTCATCTTTGTAGTTCAAAACTGTACTATTTTGTTGTAAATTCAGCTATATTGTTAAAAAATAGTTTTTTTGTTTATAAATCATTTTGTAACTAAAAATTGAAATATTGCGTTTTAAATGTAGAATTAATCTCTTTCAATTGAAAATTGATACATCATAGTATAAATATTGTTTTTTCTAGAAAATTAAAATGCTTGCTTGAAAATGCACCTTTTTGTTTGAAAAAAAAGAAATGTTTTCTTGGAAATTCATTTTTTAAACATTTTTTTTCAATAAAAATTTAACTTTTTTATTTTTGGTGTAAATTTGTCTTTCTCAGTTGAAAATCAATGTATTATGTTCAAATATCGTTTCTGTTAGAAAATTATGATTCTTTCTTTGAAATTCATATTTTTTATTCGAAACTGAACTATTTTGTTGAAAATTCAACTATATTGTTAAAAATTAGTTTTTTGTTGTTGAAAATTAACTCTGTAAATAAAAATTAAAATATTGCATTTTAAATTTAAAATTGATATCTTTTAATTGAAAATTGATACATCATTGTTCAGACATTGTTTTTTCTAGAAAATTAAAATGATTGTTGACAATTGAATTATTTCGTTGTTTTTTCTTTTTTTTTAATCATTAATTTTTTAAATACAAATTTAACTGTTTTATTTTTGGTTTAAATTCAGTTTTCTTACTAGAAAATTAATATTTTGTTCAAATATCGTTTTTGTTAGAAAATTAAGATTTTGGCTCGAAAATTCATCGTTTTGACTGAAAACTGAACATTTTGTCAAAAATTCATCTAATTTTTTAAAAGTCGCCTATTGTTAGAAAATTCATATTTTTGGTTAAAAATTAAACCATTTTGGTACAAAAATGTACTATTTTGCTCAGAATTCGTGTATATTTGTTGAAAATTGATCTTTTCTTGTAGTAAATTAATATTCTTGGTTGAAAATTCTTTTTTTGTTTTGTTTTTTTTTCGTTAAAAATTTAATTATTTTGGTACAAAAATCATGTGTTTGGTTGAACAATGGTATTTTTTGTAGAAAATTAACGTTCCTGGTTCAAAATTGAATTACTTTGTTAAACATTAAATTTATTGATTAAAGATTTAACTATTTTTTGCAAAATTTATTTTCTTTTGGCTGAAAATAAAGTATTTTAACTGATTTAACTACACAATTATTGGTTAAAAATAATTCGTTTTTATTTCAAAATTGAACAATTTGTTTGAAAATGTTGTATTGTTGTTGTCTTTGATTGAAAGCTTAGCCATTTCGTGGAAAATTCGATTCATTTTTTTTTCTTTGAAAATCAATTTTTTAACCAAAAATTTAACTATCCCATTTTTAGCTAAAAATTGATCACTCTTAGTTTAAATTTCAAATTTTTGGTTGATAATTTAATTTATTGTAAAAAATTCCTATTTTCAGCTACTATTTTGTTTGATAATTATTCGTCATTAATTGAATTTAATTATTTTTATTCCAAATTGAAATTCATAGGTTGAAATATAATCCATTATATTTTTGTTTAGGAATTGATCTTTTCGTTTAAATTCTACTGTTTTTGATTCCAAATTAAAATATTTTCTTGGTGGAAATATCAATTATTATATTTTTTGTTGAGAATAAATATCGTTGGCTTAAAAATCAACTACTTAGTTGAAAATGCAACCATTTTCAGATAAAATTCATTCTTTTAGTTTAAAAATACGATCATTGGTTTGAAATCTTAACCATTTTGCTCAAAAGTTTGTGGAATCGTTTGTTTGACAATTAATTATTTTTTGTAGACAATTCAATCATTTGGTAGAAAATTAAATTTTTTCTCGGATAATTCAACTGTCATAGTATATAAGTCGTTCTTACAAACATTGAATTGCACCTGAAGACGTGTGTGACCCTGCGAGTGATGCATGATATTTTATTCTAAACCATCATCTTATGATTCTGTAGAGCGAGAATGTGCCATGAAGTGTTTTTTTAATATTGATGGTGTTTTTCATTGTTTTTTTCCATTAGAAAATTTGCACATAATTGAAGACTTCATGTATTGCATCGTTCTAGATGAAAACATACGATTGTATGGCGCGAGATTTGAAAATGGTTCCCTTTTTCCCAATTTTTCATGAAGAGAATATTTTTTTTCATTTTTTGTTTGACGTGATTTAAATACGAAATTGTAGAATCATAAATTATAAATCAATCATTATACTATACATACATATTATACAGCAAGCCCTTCCTGATAAATAATCTCTTAGCTATAAATTTATTTTTATGGCAGAATTTTCAAACATAGTAATTGTTTCTACTTAATATGTATGTAAGGAATGTGAAAGGACTTTCTTAAAACTCTGCAATCACCATTCCATATTCGCATTCACTGTTGTAAATAATTTTATATCAAGCAATTTAATGGTTCTCTAATTGCAGAGCACTTATCCGAAACTGTCTTATATCCATTTTTTGTTTTGAATTATACCAAGACAAGACTGTTTTTCTCTTAAAAATTGTTGGATACATTTATTACTGGTTAGTTATAGCGTTATGAACAATTAATTTTTTATTAAAATTAATCAAAATATTTACTGGAAATCTGGAAAACCGCTAATTGTATAAAAAGTCTGAAAAGTGTTTCCTTTTGACCTAAACTTTCAGAAATCTACTTTACAGAATTGTTTTTCAAATAATGTATTGGTTTAAAATATTGGTTGAACAATACACCTATATTGTTTTACCTATCTATTTTTTATAGTAAGCATTTTTTTTAATATTTCAAAATCGCATAAATTCTTGAAACATTTGGAGGTCCTAGTAAATCCCATAAATGTTGTGAAATTCTTTGACATTCCTAAAAATCTTTTGAATTCATACAAAATTCCCCGACATTTCTGAAAATTTTTCTACTCTCTTGAAATTCTTTGGAATCTCATCAAATAATTTCTTTAATTAATTAAATAAACTAACTATTATTGGTTTGGTGTGGAATTTATCTAGTACGATTAAAAATGATACTATTTATTTAAAAAATTCAATTACTTTGTTGAAAATACAACTATTTGGTTATAGTTGAACTTCATTATTAGAATTTTGATTTTTTAGTTCAAGATTCATTCCTTTGGTTGAAAATTGAACTATTTTTTTGGAAATTTGTTTCATTCTTGATCGAAAATTCATCTTTGTAGGTCGAGGATTCAATAATTTTGTTAAAAATTCGTGTTTTTCAGTTGAATTCAACTAGTTGAAAATTGTTTAGTTGGTTTTGATTTAATATTATTTTTTTGAGCGAAAAATTTTAACGATTTCATTTTCGATGACAATTTATATTTTTTGGTAGAAATTGGAAATCTTTCAATTCTTTCCTTCTTTGTTCAAACTTTGGAATCTATCTGAAGTCTTTGTGAAATTTTTTTAATCCATCCGAAATCTTTGCGAAATATCTTTTATCTTTGTAAAATCTTAATGAAATTTTTGCGAAATATTTATTAATATTTGTGAAATTATATAAATCTTTTTGAGATATTTGAAAAATCATTCAAATGATTTAAACCTATCCGAAATTTTTGTGAAATATTTGGGAAATCATTGAAATCTTTGTGCACTTTTTGTAATCTATTGGAAATCTTTGTGATATAATTGAAAGCTTTCTGAAATCTTTGGAAATATATGAAAGTAAAATGAAAAGTAAAATATATGAAATATATAAAAAATTGTTGACATATTGGGTAATATTTGTGAAATTGTACAAATCTTTGGAAAATCATTGAATTCTTTGACATCTATCCGAAATCTTTGAAATTTATCCGTAATCTTCGCGAAAAACTTCAAACCTTTGTGAAATCTTTGAAAAATCATTTGAATCTTTCTGAACTATTTGGAAATATTTTTCAAATACATTTAGTAATATTTGTGAAATTATTAAAATCTTTGGGAAATCTGTAAAGGCTTTGTGAAGTATCCTAAATCTTCAAAATAATTGGGGAATCATTGAAATCTTTGTGCAATCTTCGAAATCCACCCGAAATTTTTGCGAAATCTGTGTGAAATTTTTGAAAACCTTTTGAATATTTGGTAATATTTATAAAAATTATTGTGCGCTCGTTAAAATCTATATGAAATCTTTGTGAAATAATTGAAGCCTTTGTGAAATCTTGTAGGTTTATCCAAAATCTTCGCAAAATCTTTTCAATCTTTGTGAAGTCTTTAAAAAATCATATATTTTTTTAAATCTTGGAAAATATTTTTGAAATACTTGGTAATATTTGTGAACATATTGAAATCCTTGAAAAATTATTGAAGTCTTCGTGAAGACTTTTAAGTCTATCCGATATCATTAAAATCTTTGCGAAATCATACAAATATTTCAAATCTACCGGAAATTTTTGCGAAATCTTTGTGAAATCTTTGAAAACCTTTGAAATATTTTTAAAATATTTGGTAATATTTGTAAAATTATTGAAATCTTTGGGAAATAATTGTGCACTCCTTAAAATCGATAAAAAATTTTTGTGAAATAATTGAAGTCTTTGTAAAATCTTTCAGGTCTATCCAAAATCTTCTCAACATATTCTTATTTCTTGTGAAATCTTTAAAAAATCATTAAACATTTAAAAAATTTTTGGTAATATTTTTGAGCATATGAAAATCTTTCGAAAACAATTCAAGTCTTTGTGAAGACTTTAATATTTATTCGAAATCTTTGGGCAATCATTGGAATCTTTTTGTAATCTTAAGAATCTATCAGAAATCTTTGCGAAATATTTTATATATTTATAAAATTATTGAAATTTTTGTATAATCTTTGAAATCTATCTGTAATCTTTACGAAATATTTAAAATTTTTGGGAAATCATTGAAATCTTTGTGTAATCTTTGAAATCTATCTAAAATATTTGCGAAATATTCGAAATATTTAGGAAATCATTGAGATTTGTGTGAAATCTTTGTAAAATGTTTGTCAAATTTTTGAAAAATTTTCGAAACCTTTAAAATATTTTGAGAATATTTGTTATTGTTTGTGAAATAATTGAAATCTTTGAAAAATCACTGGGCACAATAATTGAAGTGTTCGTGAAATCTTTTAGGTCTATCCAAAATCTACGCAAACTATTCTCAATCTTTGTGAAATATTTAAAAAATCATTAAATATTTTTTAAATCTTTGGAAATATTTTTAAACACATGGCAATCTTTAGAAAATCATTGAAGTCTTTGTGAAGACTTTAATATTCATCTGAAATCTTTGGGGAATCATTGGAATCTTTGTGTAATCTTAGGAATCTATCAGAAATCTTTGCGAAATATTTGAAAGATTTAGCAAATTATTGAAATGTTTGCATAATCTTTGAAAACTATCTGAAATCTTTACAAAATATTTGAAATTTTAGGGAAATCATTGAAATCTTTGTGTAATCTTTGAAATCTATCTAAAATATTTGCGAAATATTCTAAGTATTTAGGAAATCATTGAGATTTGTGTGAAATCTTTGTAAAATGTTTGTAAAATTTTTGAAAAATTTTTGAAAACCTTTAAAATATTTTGAAAATATTTGTTATTGTTTGTGAAATTATTGAAATCTTTGAAAAATCATTGGGCACAATAATTGAAGTATTCGTGAAATCTTTTAGGTCTATCTAAAATCTACTCAAACTATTCTCAATCTTTGTGAAATCTTTAAAAAATCATTAAATATTTTTTAAATCTTTGGAAATATTCTTAAACATATGGCAATCTTTAGAAAATCATTGAAGTCTTTGTGAAGACTTTTAAATCTATATGAAATCTTTATGTATTCTTTGGAATCTATCTAAAATCTTTGTGAAATATTTGAAATCTTCGAAATTTTCAAGAAGTCATGGAAATCATTGTGTTATCTTTGAAATCTATTTGAAATTTTTAGCAAAATTTTTGAAATATTTGGGAAATCATTGAAATTTTTGTGAATTCTTTGTAAAATCTTTGGAAACCTTTGAAATATTTTTTAAATATTTATTAATTTTTGAGAAATTATTGAAATCTTCGGAAGATCATTGTGTATTTTTTAAAATCTATCTGAAATCTTTATGAAATAATTAAAGTCTTTATGAAGACTTTCAAATCTATCCGAAATCTTTGAAAAATCATTGAAATCTTTGTGTGATCTTTGGAATCTATCTGAAATATTTACGAAATATTTGCGAAATCATGGAAATTTCCGTGAAATCTTTGCAAAAATCTTTGAAAAATGTTTGTGAACTCTTTGTGAATTAATCAAAAATCTTTGTGAAATATTTGAAATACTCGGTAATATTTGTGAAATTATTGAAATCTTTGTGAAATCTTCAAGCAATTATTAAAGTCTTTGTATAATCTCTGTTCAATCTTTGAAATCTATCTTAAACCTTTGTGAAATAATAGAAGTCTTTGTGAAATCTTTTGAATCTATACAAAATCTGCTAAATTTCTAAAATCCTTGTGAAATATTTATGAAATCTTTGGTAATCTATTACAATCTTTGTCAAATCTTCATGAAATCTTTTAAATATATCTGGAATTTTTTGCGAAAACTGTGAAATCTTTGGAAAATCATTGAAATCTTTGGGAAATCATTGCAATCTTTAAAATCTACCGGAAATTTTTGCAAAATCTTTGTGAAATATTGCGAAAATGTTTGGGTAATCATTGAAATCATTGTGATATCTTTGAAATCTATCTGAGATCTTTGCTAAATCTTAGAAATCTTTGTGTAATCTTTGAGAAATTATTGAAATCTTTATGCAATCGTCAAAATCTACCGGAATTTTTTGCGAAATCTTTGTAAAATCTTTGGAAAATTGAAAAATATTTTTTAAAAATTTGGTAATATTTGTGAAATTATTATAATCTTTTGGAAATCATTTGAAATCATCTTCTAACAGGTATTTCACTCTTTAACATCTATCTCAAATATTTGTGAAATAATTGAAGTCTTTATGAAATCTCTTAGGTCTATCCAAAATCGTCGCAAAATATTCTGAATTTTTGTAAAATCTTTAAGAAATCATTAAATATTTTTTAAATCTTCGAAAATATTTTTGAAATATTCGGTAATATTTTTGAACATATAGAAATCTTTGGAAAATTATTGAATTCTTTGTGAAGACTTTTAAATCTATCCGAAATCTTTTGGAAATCATTGAAATCTTTGTGCAATCCTTGAAATCTACCGAAAATTTGTGCGAAATTTTTGTGAAATCTTTGGAGACCATTGAAATATTTAAAAAATATTTGGTAATATTTGTGAAATTACTGAAGTCTTTGGAAAATAATTGTGCACTCTTTAAAATCTATCTGAAATGTTCTTGAAATAATTGAAATCTTTGTGAAATCTTTCAGGTCTATCCAATATCTTCGCAAAATATTCTTAATTTTTGTGAAATCTTCAAGAAATCATTCAATATTTTTTAAATCTTTGGGAATATTCAGTAATATTCTCGTTCTACAGAAAATAATTTAAGTATTTGTGAAGACTTTTGAATCTATCCGAAATCTTTGGGAAATAATTGAGATCTTTGTGTAATCTTTGGAATCTATCAAAAAACTGTATGAAATATTTGAAATATTTGGGAAATCATCAAAGTCTTTTTGTAATCTTTAAAATCTATCTGAAACCTTTCTGAAATATTAGAAATAATTGGTGAAATATTGACATTTTTGTGAACTTTTTGTAAAATCTTTGTATAACCTCTTTGAACTCTTTGTGAATTCTTTAAAAAATTTTACGAAATATTGAAAATATTCGGTAATATTTGTGAAATTATTTAAATCTTTGTGAAATCTTCAGAAAAATATTGAATTCTTTGTATAATATTTGTTCAGTGTTTGAAATCTATCTTAAATCTTTGTGAAATAATAGAAGTCTTTATGAAATCTTTTCAATCTATCTGAAAATTTGGAAATTTTTGTGAAATCTTTGTAGAATCTCTGTAAAATCTTTGGAAAATCTTTGTGAATTCTTTAAAAATCTTTGCGAAATATTAAAAATATTCGGTACTATTTGTAAAATTATTGAAATCTTTGTGAAATCTCTAAGAAATTAGTGAAGTTTTTGTATTATCTTTGTTTAATCTTTGAAATCTATCTTAAATCTTTGTGAAATAATAGATGTCTTTGTGAAATCTTTTGAATCTGTCTGAAATAATTGCGAAATATTTGAAATCTTTGAAATTTTTGGGAAATCTTTGTGTAATCTTTGAAATTCATCTGAAATATTTGCAAAATATTTGAAATCTTTGAAATTTTTGTAAAATCTTTGTGAAATAATAGACGTATGTGTGAAATCTTTTTAATCCATTTGAAATCTTTGCGAAATATTACAAATCTTTGAAATTGTTGAGAAATCATCGAAATCTTTGTGTAATCTTTGAAATCTATCTGAAATCTTTGCGAAATATTTGTGAAATCATTGAGATTTTTCTGAAATCTTTGTGAATTTTTTTTAAATCTTTGCGAAATATTCGAAATCTTTGTGAAATCTCTAAGAAATTATTAAAGTCTTTGTATAATCCTTGTTCAATCTTTGAAATCTATCCTGAACCTTTGTGAAATAATAGACGCCTTTGTGAAATCTTTTGAATCTATCTGAAATCTTTGCGAAATATTTGAAATCTTTGAAATTTTTGGGAAATGTTCGTGAAATAATAGACGTCTGTGTGAAATCTTTTTAATTTATTTGAAATCTTTGCGAAATATCAGAAATCTTTGAAATTTTTGAGAAATCATTGAAATCTTTGGTAAATTATTGCAATCTTTGTCTAATCTTTGTGAAATCTTTTAAAAACTGAACCCTGCGATAACTGTGAAATCTTTGGGAAATCATTGAAATCTTTGTGAAATCATGGTGAGTCATTTGAAAATCTTTGCGATATATTAGAAACCTTTGAAATTTTTGGGAAATCATTGAAAGCTTTCTGTACTTTTTGAAATATATATAAAATATTTGAAATATTTGGGAAACCATTGAAATTTTTCAAAAATCTTTGTAAAATCTTTGTGAAATATTTGGTAATATTGGTCAAATCATTGAAATCTTTGTGAAATCTTTAAGCATTTATTGAAGTCTTTGTATAATCGTTGTTCAATGTTTGAAATCTATCTTAAATCTTTGAGAAATATTTGAAATTTTTGAAATTGTTGTAAAATCATTAAAATCTTTGTGTAATCTTTGAAATCTATCTAAAATCTTTGCGAAATATTTGAAATATTTGAGAAATCATTGAAATTTTTGTGAAATCTTTGTAAAATCTTTGTGAATCAAGCAATTATTGAAGTCTTGGGATAATCTCTGTTCAATCTTTGAAATCTATCTTAAATCTTTTTGAAATAATATAAGTTTATCTGAAATCTTTCGAATCTATGCGAAATCTGCGAAATCTTCGAAATCTTTGTGAAATCTTTATGAAATCTTTAGTAAATTATTACAATCTTTGTGAAATCTTTTAAGTTTATCCGGAACCTTTGTGAAAACTGTGAAATCTTTGGGAAATCATTGAAACCTTTGGAAAATCATTGAAATCTTTGTGCAATCATTGTGAATCCTTTGAAAATCTTTGCGAAATATATTAAATATTTTTGAACTATCCGAATATATTTGTAAAATTATTGAAATCTTTGTGAAGTCTTTAGAAAATTATTGCTATCTTTGTCAAATTTAGGTAAAGTCGCCTAAATCTATCCGAAATCTTTGCGAAACCTGTGAAATGTTTAGATGATCATCAAAATCTTTGTGCAACCTTTGAAATCTTTGTGAAATCTTGAGCAATACAAATTTTATACCTCTATTTATTATTTATTATTTACTATTTATTATTTATTCATTATGCATGAGATTTCTAAAATTCATAATGACGGAACCAATATGGCGGACCAAATTTGTGAAAGTCCGCCATATTGAATCAAGCATCTTGAATTTCAGAATTCTGATAGCACATTTGTAATCAGCAGCCCCAAAAAACTCTATATACTAATTATATCACAATACTAAATTCACCTATTTATGAAAAACTGGTTAAAATATGAATTTGTTTATAAAAAATGTTTACATAAATGAAGTTTTGTGTAATTATGAGAAATATGACAGCAAGGAGACTTTGGCAAAACATTTTGGTTGATTCATTATATAAAATGAAGCTTATTCATGGAAAAATGTTACAAATGTGCCCTTGTTTATAAAAATTGTTTATGGTTTCTATCTCTAGAAAAAATATGGAGGTAATGAGTCTCTGGAAAGAAATTTCTAGTTCATTCCGTAAAAAATGAGGCCTATTCATGAAAAAATGGTCGAAATGTTCATTTGTTTATAAAATTTGTTCATACAATAATTGAAATTTGGTGTAATTAGAAAAAATATGACAGCAGGAGACTTTGGCAAAACATTTTGGTTGATTTATCATATAAAATGAAACCTATTCATGGAAAAATGTTCCAAATGTTTATTTGTTTACAAAAATTGTTCATATAATTAACGGTTTTTATTACTATAAAAAATATAATTGCAAAAAGACTCTGGAAAGACATTTCCAGTTTCTTTCGTAAAAAATGAGGCCTATTTATGAAAAAATGGTTAAAATGCGTATTTGTTTATGAAAATTGTTTACGTAATTAACAGTTATTGTAAATATGAAAAATATGACAGCAAGAAGTCTTTTGAAAAAAATTTCAAGCTAATTACGTAAGAGAAAATTAACCCTCTTCATGAAAAAATGGTCAACGTGTACATTTGTTTATAAACATTGTTTAAATAACTGGCGAATAGCAGCTTTTCTTTACTAATTGTAAGCGAAGATTATTGTCTGTCATATTTTATATAAATTTTATAAATTTAAAATAGCTAATCCTACTGGCTATTATTTTTAGTTAGTCATTATATTAAATTATTACCTGTGTATTAAATATGAAATTTTTGAAAGAAATGGTATCAGTGACAAATCAGACAAAAGAAAAGTTTAAAATTTGTTTTTTGAGTACAAATCTTTGTTTAGTCAGAATGACATCTAAATAACCTATCATTTTTCAATTCTATCTGAAATCTTTGCGAAATATTTAAAATATTTGGGAAATCATTGAAATCTTTGAGTAATCTTTGAAATCTACCAGAAATATTTGCGAAATATTTGAAATTTTTTAGAAATCTTTGTAAAATCTTTGTGAACCCATTGTGAATTATTTAAAAATCTTTGCGGAATATTTGGTAATATTTGTGAAATTATTGAAATGTTTGTGAAATATTTAAGAAATTATTGAAGTCCTTGTATAATCATTGTTCAATCTTTGAAATCTATCATAAATCTTTGTGAAATCTTTTGAATCTATAGAAAATCTGCGAAATATTTGAAATCTTAGTGATCTTTAGTAAAATATTGCAATCTTTGTGAAATATTTTAAATTTATCTGAAACTTATGCGAAAACTGTGAAATCTTTAGAAAATCATTGAAATCTTTGTGAATTATTTGAAATCTTCGTGAAATCATTGTTAATCATATGAAAATCTTTGCGGAATATATACAATATTTTTGAAATATTCGGTAACATTTGTGAAATTATTGAAATCTTTGTCAAATCTTTAAGACATTTTTGAAGTATTTGTATAATCTTTGTTCAATCTTTGAAATCTATCTTAAATCTTTGTGAAATAATAGACGTCTTTGTGAAATCTTTTGATTCTATATAAAATCTGGAAAATCTTTTGAATGTTTGTGAAATCTTTATGAAGTCTTTGGTAAATTATTGCAATCTTTGTCAAATCTTCGTGAAATCTTTTTAATTTATCTGAAACCTTTGCCAAAACTGTGAAATCTTTGGGAGGAAATCATTGAAATATTTGGAGAATCATTGAAATAATTGTGAATCCTTTGAAAATCTTTGCGAAATATATAAAATATTTTCGAAATATTTGATATTATTTGTGGATTTATAGAAATCTTTGTAAAATCTTTTAAATCTATCCGATACTTTTGGGAAATATTCGAAATCTTTGTGAAATATTTGGAAAATCGTTGAAATCTTTGTGAAACCATTGTGAATCCTTTAAAAATCGTTGCCAAGTATATAAAATATTCGGTAATTATTGTGAAATTATTGAAGTATTTCAAATCTGTCTGATATCTTTGCGAAATATTATCAATCTTTGTGAAATTTTAAGAAAAACATTACATTTTTTTGAAAATTTTGGAAATAATTTTGAAATATTTGGTAATATTTGTGAACATTTCGAAATCTTTGGGCAATCATTGAAGTCTTTGTGAAGACTTTTAAAACTATCTGATATCTTTGAAATCTTCGGGAAATCATTGAAATCTTTGGAATCTAACTGAAACCTTTGTGAAATATTTGAAATATTTGGGAAACTTTTGTGAAATCTTTGTAAAATCGTTGTGAAATCTTCATAAAATCTTTGTGACCTCTTTGTTAATTCTTTAGAAATCTTTGCGAAATATTCGATAATATTTGTGAAATTATTGTAATGTTTGTGAAATCTTTAAGAAATTATTGAAGTCTATGTATAATCTTTGTACAATCTGTAAAATCTATCTCAAATCTTTGTGAAATAATAGAAGTCTTTGTAAACTCTCTTAAATCTATCTAAAATCTTCGCGAAATATTTTAAATCTTTGAAATTTTTGGGAAATCTTTGTGTAATCTTTGGAATCTATCTGAAATCTTTGCGAAATCTTTGTAAAATCTTTGTGACCTCTTTGTGAATTCATCAAAAAAATTTGTGAAGCATTTGAAATATTCGGTAATATTTGTAAAATTATTGAAATATTTGTGAAATCTGTAAGAAATTATTGAAGTCTTTTGTATAATCTTTGAAATCTATCTTAAATATTTGTGAAATAATAGAAGTCTTTGTGAAATATTTTGAACCTATACGAAATCTGCAAAATCTTTGAAATCTTTGTGAAATATTTATGAAATTATTGAAGTCTTTGTATAATTTTTGCTCAATCTTTGAAATATATTTTAAATCTTTGTGAAATAATAGCAATCTCTGTGAAATCTTTTTAATTTAACTGAAATCTTTACAAAATCATTAAACTTTTTTGTGAAATCTTTGTAAAATCGTTGAAACATTTTTTTGATATTTTCGTCAATTCTTTGTGAACTCTTTTTAGATTATTTAAAAATCTCTGCGAAATACTTGAAGTATTCGGCAATATTTGTTAAATTATTGGAATTTTAAATACATTATTGTAGTATATGTATAATCTTTGTTCAATCAGTAAAATCTATCTTGAATATTTGTGAAATAATGGAAGTCTTTGTAAACTCTTTTGAATCCATCTAAAATCTTTGCGAAATATTTGAAATATTTGGGAAATCATTTAATTTTTTTTTTAATATTTCAAATCTATCTCAAATATTTGTGTAATAATAGAACTCTTTGTGAAATCTTTTCAATCTATCTGAAATCTTTTCGAAATATTTGAAATTTTTTACATTTTTGGGAAATAATTGAAATCTTTGTGTAATATTTGAAATCTATCTGAAATCATTGCGAAGTATTTGGGTAATCATTAAAATTTTTGTGAAATCTTTGTAAAATCTCTGTAAAATCTTTGTGAACTCTTTGTGAATTCTTTAAAAATCTTTGCGAAATATTTGAAATATTCCGTAATATTTGTGAAATTATTGAAATCTTAAAGAAATTATTGTAGTCTATGTATAATCTTTGTTTAATCTGTAAAATCTATCTTAAATTTTTAGGAAATCTTTGTGTAATCTTTGAAATCTATCTTAAATCTTTGTGAAATAATAGAATTATTTGTGAAATCTTTTTAATCTATCTGAAATCTTTGCGAAATATTTGAAATCTTCGACATTTTTGGGAAATCATTGAAATCTTTGTGTTATCTTTGAAATCTATCTGAAATCTTTGTGAAATATTTGGGAAATCATTGAAATTTTTGTGAAATCTTTGTAAAATTTCTGTTAAATCTTAGCGAACTATTTGAAATATTTGGGAAATCATTGAAATTTTTGTGAAATCTTTGTAAAATCTCTAAAATCTTTGTGAACGCTTCGTGAATTCCTTTAAAATCTTTGCGAAATATTTGAAATCTTTGACATTTTTGGGAAATCATTGAAATCTTTGTATAATCTTTGAAATCTATTTGAAATCTTTGAAATTTTTGTGAAATCTTTGTAAAATCTCTTTAAAATCTTTGCGAAATATTTGAAATATTTGGGAAATCATCGACATTTTTTTGAAATCTTTGAAATGTATCTTAAATATTTGTGAAATTATAGAAGTCTTTGTGAAATCTTCTGAATCTATACGAAATCTGCAAAATCTTCGAAATCTTCGTGAAATCTTTGTGAAATTATTAAATTCTTTGTAGAATCCTTGTTTAATCTTTGAAATCTATCTTAAATCTTTGTGAAATAATAGAAGTTTTTGTGAAATCTTTTCAATCTATCTGAAATCTTTGCTAAATATTTGGAATCTTCGCGAAATATTTGAGATACTCGGTAATATTTGTGAAATCTTTGAAATCTTTTTGAAATCTTTGGTAAATTATTGCAATCTTTGTCAAATCTTCGTGAGATCTTTCAAATTTATCTGGAATATTTCCGAAAACTGTGAAATCTGTGGGAAATCCTTAAAATCTTTGGAAAATCATTGAAATCTTTGTGAAATCATTGTGAATCCTTTGAAGATCTTTGGGAAATATATAAAATATTTTTAAACTCTTCGAATATATTTGTGAAATAATTGAAATCTTTCTGAAATCAGTTCAGTTCATATTTGAAATACATTTGACATTTGTTACTATTTGTGAAATTATTGAAATCTTGGGGAAATCATTGAACTCTGGGAACTCTTTTAAATAAATCCGAAATCTTTGCAAAACCTGTGAAATCTTAAGCAGTATAAATCATCTGTACTTACTATTTATTATTTACTATTCATTGATTATTTATTATGTATGTTCTATTTTTACATAGTACATTATTATTATTATCTACAAATTGTATCATTCAATATTACAAATCCATGTCCCTGTCCCCCTCTAGAAAAAAAGGCCCGCCGCTTCTGTTTCGTTTCTTACAAATCGAATAGAAGGAAACATAACATAATAAGAGAAGCCAAAAATGAATTGGTTTTCAGGTGCGGTTGGAGTCGTTTCCTTCTGCGGGATAACGACGGAAAAGATAATCGATAGGTCGATACCTGCACGCATATAAATGCCCGGTCGAGACGAGGAGACGATTGTCCGTTGGCGGAAACACTAGTGATATCGGAACGAAGCCGGCAGCTGGGTGGCGCAGGACGCACCTGTCCTCCACAAACAGAAACAACAGGTAACAGGTAACAGGTAACTTGGCTAAACAGGTAATAGGCTTACTTGTCGATCCTCGACATGTTGTCTCACCATTTCGTTTCGTTGTAGATGCGTGCCACGAACATCGTCCGTTATATATGCATATATACACATAAATACATTCATATACATAAACATATACATATCCATATACATATGCACATACATATGCATATACATATACATATTCACATACATATACATATACATATGCATATACATGTGATGTACATATATATATATATATATATATATATCTTGGAAATGTGTACACGAACATGCACTTACCTGTCCGACAAAGAAAGAAGCCATCCAACTGTCAAGTCCGAAATTCCAATTGTCATACATTGTAATAAAGCCGCCGACTGTCCCTCTTTTTATTCCCGATTAATGACCCTTGACAATTTCACCTTTTTCAGGAGTTTCTTCCATTTACCGTTCAACTTTGATCCAAGTTTGTATTAATAAATGGAACCTGTGATCAAACTGAATCAACTGCAGTGAAACTTTCATAATACAAACCTCTGGAGGACGAAATTTCGATAATTTAAACTTTTTTGCTCCCAGCTGAAACTCGAAGTTTAACCATGTTAATATTTTACGGTAATTCGAATTCTTCGATACAGAAACGGTGGTGTAATGAAATTATAGTATGTAAAAATTTTACATTGATCATAAGTAATGAATAAACCATAAATAGTAAATAATAAATAAAGGTATAAAATTCATATTGCCAAAGATTTCTTGAAGATTTTAATGATATTCCAAAGATCTCATAAATTTCACAAATATTATGAAATAGTTAAGAAATATTTCAAATATTTTTCAATGATTTCACAAAGATTTCACGTATATTTAAAAGATTCCACAAGGATTTCAATGATTTCCTAAAGTTTCACTAAGATTTCCCAAAGGTTATAAAATATATAGCAAAGATTTCTGATAGATTTAGAAGATTTCACAGACTTCAATAATTTCTTATTATGAAATCTTTTCAAAATATTTCAAATATTTCGCAAAGAGTTCCAAAAATTGCAGAATGATTTCACGAATACTCCAATGACTAAGATATTAGGAATTTTAAGATTTTTAGGTATAAAATTTATATTACTAAAGATTGCACAAAGATTTTTGAATATTGCACAAACATTACAATGATTTTCCAAAAATTTCACACAATTTTAAATAGTTTCACGAATATTACCAATTATTTCAAAAATATATTAAATATTTCGCAAAGAATTCAAAAATATTTTACAAAGATTTTAATGATTTTCCAAAGATTTAAAATAGATTTAAATGAGTTTGATAATTTCACAAATGTTTCACAAATATTTCAAAGATTTCGCGAAGATTCCGAATATTCAATTATTGATTATTTCACGAAGATTTCTGATAGATTTGAAAGATTGCACAAATATTTAAATTATTTCTCAAAGATTTCAAAAATATTTCGAAGATTTAGCTAAGATTTCAGATAGATTTCAAAGATATGACAATGAATTCAATGATAACCCAACAATTTCACAAATATTTCGCAAAGATTTTAAATAGATGTATATGATTTCAAGAATTTCACAAAAATTCCAGATAGATTTTAAAGAGTGAACAGAGATTCCAAAAATTTCCCAAAGAGTTCACAAAGATTTCAATAATTTTATGAATAATATCAGATATTTCAAAAATATTAAAAATAATTCACGAATATTTTCAAAGATTCCAGAAATATTTTACAAAGATTTGAATGAGTTCCTAAAGATTTCAAAGATTTCACAAATATTTTCCTAAGATTTCAGCTGGATATCAAAGATTGCACAAAGGCTTAAATTATTTTCCAACGATTTCACAAAGATTTCAAATATTTCGCAAAGATTTCAGATAGATTTCCAAGAGTGCGCAAAGATTTTAATGATATTTCAATGATCACAAAAATTTCATCAATATTTCCCAAAGATTTGAGATACATTCAAAAGATTTCAATCATCCCGAGTCGAAATTTTGGCTCTACTTTAGCCCTGCATGATTACATTGAAGGCCTCCTTTCGTCCTGCTTAGCCCTCCACGTCCTCTTTTGAATCCCATTGGACCTCAATGCCCCCTTTTGATTCGCCTACGTCCTGACGACCTATGTGCTTTTCTCGTATTTATATAATTTAATTATTCTATTCAATTACATATTTATTATCATTAGTTTATTTACCTAATTTGTTAATATGCATAATAAAAACAGTTATGGTATATCAGGCCGATCTATAAAGTTGGTTTCTCTGACATTCGAAAGAAGTCAATAGAAATTTGAAATTCATTAATACCTTCTGTTCTGTTTTCCATGGGGAAACACTTATGGCACATTATTTATTAGCCCAATTTTAAGTATTCGAACCATAAAATGAAAATAGAAATTTTTATTATTCTTCGGAAAATGTACAAAGAAAATTATTTTTGGCTGCAGATTTGAGTAATTTCACATTTTCGTTAAAAAAATTATATGCAATTATACATATATACATATATTCAACTAAAAATGGGTTTTGAGATTGTTAATCATTGTGAATCACAGTATTGTTCAATGATGTAGGTTCTGAAGAGTCTTTTATGGGAATAAAAAAAAAGAGTGCACGAATATTTCAATGATTTCCTAAAGATTTCATAAAGATTTCAACGACTTGCCAAATATCTAATTTTTTTAAAAATATTTCGCATAGATTTCGGATAGATTTAAAAGATTTCACAAATCCTTAAATTATATCACAAAGATTTCCGATAGATTTCAAGAACTGCACAAAGATTTAAATGATTTTCCAAAGATTATAAATATTTAGCAATGATTTCGCAAAGACCTTGGATAGATTTAAAAGATTTTAATTATTTCACAAAAACTTCAGATAGATTTTGAAAAGGGCACAAAGATTTAAATGATTTCCCAAAAAATGCACAAAGATTTAAATAATTTCAGAAATATTATCAGATATTTCAAAAATATTTTAAATAATTCGCAAAGATTTGCAAAGGTTTCAGAAAGATTTTACAAAGATTTGAATGATGTCCTAAAGATTTCATAAAGATTTCAAATATTTCACAAAGATTTCAGACAGATATCAAAGATTTCACATATACTTCAATGATATCCCAAAGATTACAAAAATTTCACAAATATTTCGCAAAGAACTTGAATAGATTTCAAAGATTTCAAAAAGAATTTAATTATCCCACAAAAATTTCAGATAGATTTTAAATATTGCACAAATATCTCAATGATTTCCTAAAGATTTCACAATGACTTCAATAACTTCCCAAATATCTGAAACAAATTTCAAATATTCCGCATAGATTTCAAATAGATTTGAGAGATTTCACAAATCCTTTAATTATATCACAAAGATTTCCGATAGATTTCAAGAAGTCCACAAAGATTTAAGTGATTTTCCAAAGATTATAAATATTTAGCAATGATTTCGCAAAGACCTTGGATAGATTTAAAAGATTTCAATTATTTCACAAACACTCTAGATAGATTTTAAAGAGGGCACAAAGATTTCAATGATTTCCCAAAAATTTCACAAAGATTTAAATAAATTCAGAAATATTATCAGATATTTCAAAAATATTTGAAATAACTCGCAAAGATTTCCAAAGTTTTCAGAAAGATTAGAATGATTTCTTAGAAAATTTCCCAGATTTCCCAAAGATTTCAAATATTTCGCAAAGATTTCAGGCAGATATCAAAGATTGCACAAAGACTTCAATGATTTCCCAAAGATTTCACAAAGAGTTCAATAATTTCGCAAATATTATCAAATATTTCCTAAAGATTTCAGAAAGTTTTCCCGAAGATTTGAATGATTTCCCCAAGATTTTGCAGAGATTTCGCAAATATATCAGATAGATTTCAGATATATATAGAAGAATTCACAAAGATTTCAACGATATTCTAATGATTAAACAAATTTCACAAGTATTTCGCAAAGATTTTGGATAGATTTAAAGGATTTCAAAAAATTTCAATTATTTCACAAAAAAATAGTTTGAAAGATTTGAAATATTTCGCAAGGATTTCTTAAGATTTCCGAAAGATTTTACAAAGATTTCAATAATTTCCCAAAGATTTCACTACAATTTTCCGAAGATTTTTAATATCTAGCAAAGATTTCTGATAGATTTAAAAGATTTCACAGACTTCAATAATTTCTCAAAGATTTCACAAAGATTTCAATAATTCCATAAATATTATGAAATCTTTTAAAAATATTTCAAATATTTCGCAAAGAGTTCCAAAAATTTCTGAATGATTTTAAGCTTTTTAGGTATAAAATTCATATGACTCAAGATAGAAACAATTTCGAAAATATTAACAAATATTTCAATTTTTTTACCATATTTTGCAAAGTTTTCTCAAGATTTCAAAAAATTTCCCCAAGATTTGAAAAATTTCGAATATTTAAATATTAATCATTTCACAAATATTTCTGATAGATTTGAAAGATTGCACAACGATTTCAAAGATTTCACAAAGATTTCAATGATAACCCACAAATTTCACAAGGATTTCGAATATTATCAGATATTTCGAAAATATACTAAATATTTTGCAAGGATTTCAGAAAGATTTCACAAGGATTTCAATAATATTCCAAAGATTAAATAAATTTCACAAATATTACCAAACATTTTTAAAAATGTTTCAAATATTTTGCAAAGGTTTCCAAAGATGTCAGAGAGATTTCACAAAGATTTCCCAAAGATTTCGAAAATTTCACGAAGATTTCGGATAGATTAAAAATATTTCATAAAAATTTCAGATAGATTTCAAAGAGTGCACAAAGATTTCAATGATTTCACAAAGAATTCAATGACTTCAACAATTTCACAAATATTACCAAATATTTCCAAAATATTTCCAAAATTTTGAAAAGTTTTTCAAAGATATCATAAAGATTCCACAAAGATTTGATTGATTTCCCAAAGAATGAAAAAATTTCATCAATATTTCGCAAAGGTTACGGATAGATTTAAAAGATTTCACAAATCCTTCAATTATTTCACAAAGATTTACGATAGATTTTAAAAAGTGCACAAAGATTCTAATTAATTTATAAATATTAAAAGTATTTAGCAATGATTTCACAAAGATTTTGGATAAATTAAAAAGATTTCAATTACTTCACAAAAATTTCATATAGGTTTCAAAGAGTGCATAAAGATTTCAATAATTTCAAAAATATTGTAAAAAGTTTTCAGAAATATTTTGATGATTTTCTAGACTATTTCCAAGATTTCACAAAGAATTTAAATATTTCGTAAGGATTTCTAAAAATTTCAGAAAGTTTTCACGATGATTTCAATGATTTCCCCAAGATTTCACAAAGATTTCACAAAGATTTATTATAGATTTCCAAGAGTGCACTAAGATTTCAATGATATCGCAGATTTCAATAATTTTATTATTATTAACAGATATTTCAAAAATATTTGAAATAATACGCAAAGATTTCCAAAGATTTCAAATATTTCGCAAGGATTTCAGATAGATTTTCAACAGTGCATAAAGATTTCAATGATTTTCTAATGATTTCACAAATATTATCAGATATTTCAAAAATATTCTGCAATGATTTCCAAAGATTTTCGAAGGTTTCAAAAAAATGTTGCAAAGATTTTAGTGATTTCCTAAAGATTTTCAAAATCTTTAGGAAATCATTAAAACCTTGTTAAAATATTTCTGTAATTTTCAGAAATCATTGGAAAAACTTTGCAAAATCAAAGATTGCACAAAGATTTCAATAATTTCCTAAAGCTCTAATAAAAGATTTGAACGATTTCGCAAAGATTTCGGATAGATATTTCAAAGATTTCACAAAGATGTCAATGATTTTCTAAGGATTTCAAAGATTTCAAATAATTCACAAATATTATCAGATATTTCAAAAATATTTTGCAAACATTACTAAATATTTTCAAAGGTTTCAGAAATATTTTACCAGATTTAAGTTATTTCCTAAAGATTTTTGAAATCACTAAAATCTTGGTGAAATATTTCTGGAATTTTCGAAAATTTATGAAAATTTTTGAAAATTCAAAGATTGCACAAAGATTTCAATAATTTTCCAAAGATTTCATAAAGCTTTAAAAGATTTCGAATAGATTTAAAATATTTCACAAGCACTTCGATGATTTCAATAATTTCACAAATATTACCAAATATTTCAAATATTTTGAAACAATTTCAAAAGATATCAGAAGGATTTCAATGACTTTCCAAAGATTTTAAAGACTTCACAAATATTTCACAAATATTTCGCAAAGATTTCGGATCGATTTGAAATATTTCACCAAGACTTCAATGGTTTCCCTATTTTCACAAATATTACAAAATATTTCTAAAATATTTCAAATATTTTGAAAAGATTTTCAGAGATAACAGAAAGATTTCACAAAGATTTTGGATAGATTTGAAATATTTCACAAAGACTTTCAAGGATTTCAATAATTTCACAAATATTACCAAATATTTCAAATATTTTCAAAAGATTTCTAAATATTTCCGAAGGTATCATAAATAATTTACCAGATTTAAGTGATTTCCTAAATATTTTTGAAATAATTGAAATCTTGGTAAAATATTTCTGGAATCTCTTGAAATGTTTGAAAACCTTCGCAAAATCAAAGATTGCACAAAGATTTCAATAATTTCCCACAGATTTCATTAAGATTTGAAGGATTTAGAATAAATTAAAAATATTTCACAAGGTACTTAAATGATTTCAAAAATTTCACAAATATGACCAAATATTTCTATAATATTTCAAATATTTTGATAAGATTTTCAAAAATATCACAAAGATTGTACAAAGATTTTCAAAAATATCACAAAGATTTTACGAAGATTTAAATGATTTTCTAAGGATTACAAAGATTTCAAATATTTCACAAAATTTACAGATAGATTTCAAAGAGTGCACAAAAATTTCAATAATTTTCCAAGGATTTCACAAAGATTTCAATAATTTCACAAATATTATCAGATATTTCAAAAATATTTTGCAAAGATTTCTAAATATTTCTGAAGGTTTCTGAAATATTTTACCAAGATTTAAGTGATTTCCTAAAGATTCTTGAAATCATTAAAATCTTGGTAAAATATTTCTTGAATCTTCTAAAATTTTTGAAAATCTTTGCAAAATCAAAGATTACACAAAGATTTAAATAATTTCCCAAGGATTTCATAAAGATTTGAAAGATTTTGGATAGATTTGAAATATTTCACAAGGACTTCAAAGACTTCTATGATTTCAATATTTTCACAAATACCACAAAATATTTATAAAATATTTTAAATATTTTGAAAAGATTTTCAGAGATATCAGAAAGATTTCACAAAGATTTCATTGAGTTTCTAAGGATTTCAAAGATTTCACCAAATTTTTGTATAGATTTCAAAGAGTGCACAAAAATTTCAATAATTTCCCAAGGATTTCAAAAAGATTTCAATCATTTCACAAACATTACCAAATATATCAAAAATGTTTAAAATATTATTGAAAAAGACGACTTCTTTATATGAAATTTTTACAAAATAATTGAATTTTCAACAAAATAAAGGAATAAATTTTCTGCAAAAAGAGACGACTTTTCAAAAAAATACATGAATATTCTACCCAATAGTTGTATTTTTAACTTGTGCAATATACAACATAAAGTTAAAAAAAAAGAAATATTTAAATTCTCAGATAAAAAGTCTGACAAAAAATAACTTTGAATAAAAAAAACAACAAATTTTGAACGAAATTATTAAATTTTCATAAAAAAAAAAATTTTCGAAGAAGAAGATTTATGTACTATAAAAAAAGACGAGTTTCCAACTTATCCAATATACAGGATGAAGTTATAACCAAACATGGAATAGTTAAATTTTCAGATGAAAAAAAAAAAATTCAAAAATTTAAATGAAATCTCAACAAAGTTATTAATGTATAAAAAAAAAATGAATTTTCGACGAAGAAGATTAATGTTCTACCAAATAAGACGAATTTTGAACAAAATACATGAATTTTCAACAAAATTATCTAACTACTAACAAAAAAGAATTGGGAAGATTTGAAGAAAAAAAATTTTTCGATTCCACAGAATTTTGTCAAAATGAAATCCTGAAGTTTCATCAAGATTTTGAAAGGTTTTGAAAAAATAAAACAATGTTTTGAAGATTCCTGGGAATATTTAAAGTGATTATTTTATTTTTGTAAATTAAATTTAAGAGAATATTTAGAAAGATCTCCAAAATTGTAAAAAATTGATATGGTACATTTTAAAACAATTTTAGGAATAGTTTGAGTTAATGAAAAGAATGTTTAGGAATTTTCAAATTTTTGAAGGGATTGAAAATATTTTAAAAATTTGAAATATTTCCGAAAAATGATTAAATGTTCTACAATTTTTTCCAAATGTCAAAAAGTCCTGAGCATCTATTGAACTACTAAAATTTTTTCTAAAATTTTGAACAACCATCTAAGATAAATACAGAAATAATTTATTTAAAATAAAAAGTTACATAATGGCATCCTTGTACATACCAAAAGTATGGTTGCCAGAAGGATTTTTCATGTACTTTTAAATGTAGTTTCAAATTATCAAACATTTTTTTTGACAAAGAAAAAATGTTATGAATAAAAATGAACTTTCTTTCACATTTGTGGTTAGTTATTAATAAATAGAATATTGTCAGGTGAAATATGTCATATCGTTGACAACCAATAATTTATGTCTTTCGCTATGAAAAGTAATCTAAGGATATAGATCACTGTACACTATACTTTCTTTAAAATCAAATATAGATTAGATGATAGCTAATAAAAATGTTATACTGTAATAAATCATTTTGCACTTTTTCCACGACAAGGAAGATAACGAAATAATTTGCAGACCTGCGGAAGTATGCATAAATTGCCATGCAGTTTCACTCTTGTCTTTAGTTCTATAGTAATAAAAAAACAATATATATCAGACGTTGAGTCGAACTTATTGAATATTTTTAAAAATGAAGTCACTCACAATCGTCAGCGTGATGGTTTTGTTATTAATTTTCGTTTTAAGTGGTAACTATGCCTTACTTATACCTGGTATTTAAATTTCCATTATTGATGCACTTTTATAAGATAATGATCAAAATTGATTAACATTGATTAAACTGATTAAGACTTATAAACTTTGAGTTTTTGTCCTTGTAATTTTATGCAAATTTATAGAACTTATTAAAAATATTTTACGCTTGATATTTCGAAAATGAATTTGCTAATCGGTAGATGAAATTAAGAGAGTTTAAAAATTAAACTTCTTGCTAATATGCAAACATTTTTGCAGTAGCAACCAAGAGCAAGGGGATGAAAAAATCTCCAGGTTTTGCCGTAACTGTCGATGATACACCTTCAATCAAAGCACGCCGTAAATAAACATTACTATGTTACATTCTGCGCATGTATTTTCTCAATTTGAGAAAAAATAATGTTGAACACAAAATAAAAATTTCAAAAAACTATTCATTTTTTAGATATATTTGTTTTTAAGGTTATAGGCACATCATTTTCCTGAAAATCTCGAGAATATTTAAAAGAATTGTGAAAATTTCAAATATGTCAAACAAATGAGTTAATCTTCTACCAAATAGTTTAATTATCAAACAAAAAAGATGAATTCTCAACAAAAAATATGATAGTTGATATATTTCATTCAAAAATATTATCATTTTTAATTTAAAACAAAATTGAACTATTTCTTTATTGAACGTCTTCCAAACAAGACGTATTTTCTGCAAAAAAAAATAATTTTTTAATCCCAAAATATGAATTGTCCACAAAAAAGTTTGTTTGCAACCGAATAATTGAATTTTCGACAAAAAAAAAAGAAAATTTTTAACTGAAATGATGAACCTTCAACCAAGAAAATGACTTTCTGACCAAGTAGTTCAACTTTAAACTAAGAAGTTGTATTTTCAGCCAAAAATGAACATTTGCAATTTTAATTTAAAGAAGATGAAATTTCTAACAAAAGAGAAGAATTTTTAAACCAAGGAAGATTCCTTATTGCAGAATGAAGTAAATAGTGTTATATATAAATATAATTTTCCTAGACTTCTCGAGAAAATTCAAAAAGATTTTTTAAAATTTCAGATATGTCGAAAAAGTATCTAGAAATTTTTTAAGAATTTTAATTATAAGGAAGTAATTTTTCTTAAAATTTGGTCAATGCACAAAATTACCCAACAGAAATCTATTTTTGAGTGATAACATATCTATAAAATAATGTTGAAATAATTCATTTAAACTAGAAGAAAGTAATTTTTACTAAAAATTTGTAAATGTTGCTTCAATTTCAATCTTTAACAAAAACTTATCCTTATGTACTTTTTCCCTTAAATCCAGCAAGAAATGGAAATTTAAAAAAAATTTACTTTAAAATCAACCAAAAAAAAAAGGTTTTATAATATTCAATGGCATATTTAACCCTTTCCTTAGATTTATACATAAGGGTGGTCAAAAAATTGATTATTCGAAGTTCTATGCATATCGCCCGGAAATTTTCTTAAATCAACACAAAAAAACATTTTTTTGATTTGAAAAAAAATGATATTCAGAGGTGACTCAAGTCCCATTAAGTTTAACACATATTTCCTACGAGGAAACAAAAAAAAACGAAAAAGAAACAATTTGCATTAAAAAATAACGCAAGAAAATCATAATTAGCGCTATGCATAAAAATTCAAAAACAAAAAAAATTCCTGATGCATTTTTGGACCACCCTATTGATAAATATTAGGCTGGTCCAAAGAAAAAAATGTTGTTCATCAAATGGCACACATACAAAACGTTCTTTTTGGTGTCAAAATGACCCCTGATTTTTGAAACAATAAAAAAAATATTTAAGGGTCCTCTATGTAGATTTTTGAAAATACAATGCTTATTTTCTGTAAATAATCAATGCTAAAATTTTGTTACTTTAATGAGCATACGATACATTCTTCTTAATAAAATACATCACTCCGATTTTTGGGAGAATTTTAAACAAAATTTGGAATTTGATTTAAAAAAAAGGCTTGGGGCACTCCTACATATTCATTTAAAGCTCTTCAAAAAATCAGAGGTAATTTTGACACCTTAAGAAATGCTTTATAGGGCTCACATTTAGAAAAAAAATCTTTTTTCGACCATATCTTCCAAGCATTTATGTAACAAAAAATATATTTTTAAATAACAAACGTGAATGTCGCAATTGTTCAAAAATTAATTAAACACTCTGATGAAAATCTGAAAACGCTTATAGCGTACAAGCCTATAAAGATAAATATACAATTATCTCTTCTTATTAAAGGAAAACGTGCCGCGGTTTATGTCGCATAAACGAGAGTCGGCTCTAATTAAATACTTATTTGCCTGTTACAAATATACGGTCATGTATAATTATGTGTAAGGGAAAATTAAAATCCGAATAAATTCCTCTCTGATAAAATTTTATTTAAATGAGAAAACATAAAAACACTTGAAAATTTTTTTAGGTGTATTTTACATGTTTTCAATACTTTTGCAATCACTTTTTCAAATATCGGATTCAAATAAAGGGTAAAAGTTGTATTTGCTTAAAAGCAGCCGGCCCTCCAAATTTTATTTTTGTCTGAAAATATCATCTGAACGGCGTATAGATTTGGAAATTTGAATTTGAATTAAAACCAAAATACTATGTTAAATTTTATACAGATACAGATTTTTGTACCAATAATATAAAATTAGAAAGAAAAGAATTTTTTTGGCCACAAAAAACATGAATTTTTAATTCAAATGGACGAATTTTTCACAAAGTATTTGAATTTTCAACAAAATAATTAAACTTTTGACAAAATAGTTTAATTTTTACCCACATAGTTGAATTTTCGACATACAAAAATTTATCATAACCAGTTTAAAAGTCAACTGATTTCTAAAAAATTCGAATTTTGAACCAGCAAAGATGAATTTTTCAGAAAAAGTTAATTTTCCATTCAAGATGATGATTTTTCTATCAAATGGTTAAATTTTTAACTAAAAAAGATAAGTTTTCAGCTAAAAATTGAATCTTTAAATTTCAAGTGCAAAAAATTATTTGTCAACGACAATAAATCAACAAAATACATGAGTTGTCTACTAAATAGTTTAATTTTTGAATCATAAAGAATGCGTTTTCGAACCAAAATGGGTTCATTGAATATATCGATTAAAAATTGATCGCAAACCCTACGCAAACGAATTAAAAAGCAAAACAGTTTAATTTTCGACGAAAAAGTGAATCTTTAGAAAATGAATTTTTAAGAAAACTGTTGAATTTCAAAGCCGGATTATCCAACGAATTATTTATAAAACAGTTGAATTATCAACCAGTAAATATTAATTTTCAACCAAATAGTTAAATTTTAAACCAGGAAATATCAGTTTTTAATTAAAAAGATCAATTTTCAATCAAAAATAATAATTTAAAACGAAAAACGAAATAGTTACATGTTAAGCTAGAAGAATTAATTCTCAACCAGAAAAAAATAATTTTCAACGAAATAGTTAGATTTTCAACTAAAGAGATGAATTTTTAACGACAATATATATCTCAAACCAGAAAAAAAGTTTCCATAAAAGAGTTTAACTTTCAACCAGGTAGTTGTATTTTGACTCAAAAAGATTAATTTTCAACCAAGAAGATTAATTTTCTGCCAAAAAGATGAATTTTCAACCAAATAACAGAAATTTTAACCAAAGGAGATGAATTTCAGCCGAAAAATGTAATAGTAGACTTTTCAACCAAAAAAATAAAATTGTAACCAAATATAGTTGGATTTTCAACTAAAAGAAAACTTCAATTTTCAATTAACAGGATCAATCTTGTAACAGAAGTGGAATAGTTGAAAAAATTGATCCGCAACCAGAAAAAAAACTAATTTTCAACAAAATAGTTGAGTTTTTAATTGAATAGTTGAATTGCCAAATAGAATGATAAATCACAAGAATAAAAAAAATTAATTGATAACAAAATAGTTCATTTTTAAATCAAGTACTTGAATTATTGATAAAATAGATGACTTTTTGAAAAAATAGTTACATTTTCAATAAATTTGCGAAATTTTGAACCAAATAGTAGAATTTTTTACCAAATAAGATATATTCCGAACCAAAAATATAATAGTTGACTTTTCAACAAAAATTGAAAAAAATTGTCTTATTGGGTTTTACTAATTAAGTTCCTATATAATCCCCAAAACGAGAATAGGGGGAAGTTTTTTTAAAGCAGAGGGACAGAGAAGAGTTTTTGGAAAAGAGGGGAATAGGGAAAAGATGGTTAAGTCTAAAATATGAAATAGATTTACGAACATATTAAGTTATTGCGTGCTTTAGGGAAATGAGTGAAAAAAATGGAAAGTAATGGCTCTTGAATGAGGGTACTAGAGCCCTCTGTTCAATTACATTCTAGGTTAAAAAGAAATAAAGCAGCATTATTTAAAAACAGTACTAACTCGAATGGATAGCCTCTACTGATGCTTGCTGACAGGATGTCAAAAATTCATTCAATTAATTAAAAATACTATTTTTCATAGAAATTGCTCCTGAAATCTAAGATTGAATTTCGCTAGAACGATCACAAATCCTGATAATCGAATAAGTCGATGATAGGTTGGCTCTACAATCGCATTCGCGTCTTAACGTTTTGATCGTTATTGGTGTCCCATAGAGACTGCTTACTGTTGTTTATCAGAAGAGCCTTAAGGGTCGTGAATTATCGATCTTTAATGATTCCGTAGGAGTGCCGCCGGGGAATCCGCACTAGCCATTCCGGACTATAAATCTCAGGTCGTAACCATACGGCCGGACAAAGGAGCATGGCGGAATGGACGTGGCAACGTTACGACAAAGGGGCTAAGTGGTAATTATTTATGCGTTATACTGCGAGTAGTGTAGGCTCGGCTGGAATTAGACCAGTCTTAAATCAGTATAGACCTGGAGACTGGAGTCTGGACTCTCGAGGATGCTCCCTTGCTGGACCCAAAACACTTCCCCCGCAAAACCTTCCTCTCATCATTGACAACTCGACCTACACCTACCACCTACACCAAAATCGAGAGAACCGGCACACCCCGTCTGGGGTACTGACCTAATTGTGACTTATGGCTTCTCTAATAGGTCCTTCCCATTCGCACCTAAATCCCAAAATATTGAACAAACAAACCTCTACTGTGAAAAAGTTGACTTGTTTTCGGTTATCGTTATTGTTACCGGTTCAAAATGTTACTTTTTATAGGTTCATTTTTTTTACTTCTATGATCTGGGATACTGATCTTCTACAATAGCTACTCCCCATTTGCACAATAATAAAAAAATGTTGAACAAACCTTTTCTGTGAAAAAGTTGACTTGTTTTCAATTATCGTTATCGTGACCATTTCAAAATGTAACTTTTCATAAGTTACTTTGGTAAAAAAGTAACTAAATTTATTTCTATAATCTGGGGTACTGATATTCTTTAATAGCTACTCCCTATTTGCACATTATTAAAAAAATGTTGAACAAACCTTTTCTGTGAAAAAGTTGACTTGTTTTCAGTTATCGTTATCGTTACCGGTTCAAAATGTGACTTTTCATGAGTTAAGTTTGATGAAAAGATATATTTACTTCTTTAGTTTGGGATACTGATATTCTCTAATAGCTACTCCCCATTTGCACATTAATAAAGAAATGTCGAACAAATCTTTTCTGTGAAAAAGTTGACTTGTTTTCGCTTATCGTTATTGCTACCGGTTCAAAATGTTACTTTTTATGAGTTAATTTTGTTAAAAAAGTAACTATCCTTACTTATTTAGTCTGGGATACTGATCTTCTTTAATAGCTACTCCCCATTTGCACAATGATAAAAAAATGTTGCAGAAACCTTTTCTGTGAAAAAGTTGACGTGTTCCCAGTTATGTTCATCGTGACCATTTCAAAATGTAACTTTTCATAAGTTACTTTAGTAAAAAAGTAACTAAATTTATTTCTATAATCTGGGGTACTGATATTCTCTAATAGCTACTCCCTATTTGCACATTAATAAAAAAATGTTGAACAAACCTTTTCTGTGGAAAAGTTGACTTGTTTTCAATTATCATTATCGTGATCATTTCAAATTTTAACTTTTCATAAGTTACTTTGGTAAAAAAGTAACTAAATTTATTTGTATAGTCTGGGGTACTGATATTCTCTGATAGCTTCTCCCCATTTGCTCATGAATAAAAAAATGTTTTTTGTGGAAAAGTTGACTTGTTTTAGTTTATCGCTATTGTTACCGGTTTAGAATGTAATTTTTCATAAGTCGATTTTGTTAAAGAGGTAACTATCTTTACTTATTTAGTCTGGGATACTGATCTTCTATAATAGCTACTCCTCATTTGCACAATGATAAAAAAATGTTGAAGAAACCTTTTCTGTGAAAAAGTTGACTTGTTTTCAATTATCGTTATTGTGACCATTTCAAAATGTAACTTTTTATAAGTTACTTTGGTAAAAAAGTAACTAAATTTATTTCTATAGTCTGGGGTACTGATATTCTCTAATAGCTACTCCCCATTTGCACATGAATAAAAAAAAAATTTTGTGGAAAAGTTGACTTGTTTTCGTTTATCGTTATTGTTACCGGTTCAAAATGTAATTTTTCATAAGTCGATTTTGTTAAAAAGGTAACTATCTTTACTTATTTAGTCTGGGATACTGATCTTCTATAATAGCTACTCCCCATTTGCACAATGATAAAAAAATGTTGAAGAAACCTTTTCTGTGAAAAAGTTGACTTGTTTTCAGTTATCGTTATCGTGACCATTTCAAAATGTAACTTTTTATAAGTTACTTTGGTAAAAAAGTAACTTAATTTATTTCTATGGTCTGGGGTACTGACCAAATAGTGACTTATGGTTTCTCTAATAGGTTTTCCCCATTAGCTCCCAAATCCCAAAATATAGAACGAACAAACCTCTTATGTCAGAAAATTGACTTGTTTTCGGTTATCGTTATTGTTACCGGTTAAAAATGTTACTTTTTATAAGTTAATTTTGTCAAAAAGGTAACTATCCTTACTGATTTAGTCTGGGATACTGATATTCTTTAATAGCTACTCCCCATTTGCACATGAATAAAGAAATATTGAACAAACCTCTACTGTGAGAAAGTTAACTTCTTTTCAGTTGTCGTTATTGTGACCGGTTCAAAATGTAACTTTTTATGAGTTGAGTTTGATGGAAAGATATATTTACTTCTTTAGTTTGGGATACTGATATTCTCTAATAGCTACTCCCCATTTGCACATGAATAAAAAAATTTTGAACAAACCTTTCCTGTGAAGAATTTGACTTGTTCTCGTTTATCGTTATTGTTACTGGTTCAAAATGTAACTTTATAAGTTAATTTTGTTGAGAAGGTAACTATCTTTACTTCTTTAGTCTGGGATACTGATCTTCTATAATAGCCACTTCCCATTTGCACAATGATAAAAAAATGTTGAGCAAACCTCTTCCGTAAAAGAGTTGACTTGATATCAGTTATCGTTATCGTTACCATTTCAAAACGTAACTTTTTATAAGTTGCTTTGGTAAAAAAGTAACTAAATTTATTTCTATAGTCTGGGGTACTAACCTAATTGTGACTTATAGCTTCTCTAATAGGTCCTCCCCATTCGCACCTAAATCCCAAAATATTGAGCAAACAAACCTCTACTGTGAAAAAGTTGACTTGTTTTCGTTTATCGTTATTGTTACC
>JAABKJ010000327.1:0-52284 GCA_011634705.1 Andricus grossulariae | reverse complement strand
TGACTATTATATTTTTAGTTAACAATTTTATTATTTAGTTAAAAATTCAAAAAATTTGTTAAAAAGTCATCCTTTTTGACAATATTCAACTGTTTTGTCGAAAATTCAACTTTTTTTTTTAAATTCGTCTGTCTGTTTTAAATATTCATTCTCTTCAGTAGAAATGTTATCTTTTGCATAAAAATACAACTGTTTGGTTAAAAATAATCTTCTTTGGCTCTTCTTTTTTGGTTGAAATATCTACTATTACATTATTCGTTGAAAATTCATCTTCTATTGTTGAAAGTTGAACCAGTTTGTTAAAAATTTAACTATTTTGTTGTGAATTCATCTCTTCTTTGAAAATTCTACTTTTCCGTTTAAAAGTTCAACTATCTTCTAAAAAAATTAGTCTTTTTGATTTGAAAATAAAACTATTTAGTTGAAAATTAAACTTTTGTTATTGAAGTTTTTTTTTAATTTATAATTCCACCATTTGGTTGAAAATCTATCTTTGTAGGTAAAAAAATCAAGTCTTTGGGTAAAGATTCAACTATTTTGTCACAAATTTAATTATTTTGTTGAAAATTCAAATATTTTGTTAAAAAGTAATTTCTTTGGGTCCAAAAATCGTCTTTTGGATAAAAAATTAATATTTGATGGTAATAAAGTCATCTTTTTTTTTTAAATTTGAAATTGTTTTATTCAATTAATAAGTATATCGTATGTATAATATAATAATTATTTTAATCTTAATGGCCGTGGAAAAATCAGAGAATTTGGAAAATAAAGTTTTGCGGCCACCCTGAAATAATATTCTTCTTGATAATTTATTTGCCATTGTACTTCTATTTCTATTTTTTTGTAATTGCTTCCACCTGACTATTATATTTTTAGTTAACAATTTTATTATTTAGTTAAAAATTCAAAAAATTTGTTAAAAAGTCATCCTTTTTTGACAATATTCGACTGTTTTGTCGAAAATTCAACTTTTTTTAAAATTCGTCTGTTTGTTTTAAATATTCATTCGCTTTAGTAGAAATTTTATCTTTTGCATAAAAATGCAACTGTTTGTTTAGAAATTAAACTTCTTTGGCTCTTCTTTTTTGGTTGAAATATCTACTATTACATTATTCGTTGAAAATTCATCTTCCATCTCTGAAAGTTGAACCACTTTGTTAAAAATTTGTTTTATTTAAAAATTTAACTATATTATTGTGAATTCATCTCTTCGTTGAAAATTCAACTGTCTTCTAAAAAAATTAGTCTTTTTGGTTTGAAAGTTAAACTATTTAATTGAAAATTCAACTTTTTTTGATTGAAGTTTAATTTTTTTCAAGTGTTTGGGTAAAAATTCAACTATTTTGTTGAAAATTGAAATATTTTGTTGAAAAGTAATTTCTTTGGTTCGAAAATTCGTCTTTTGGATTAAAAATTAATCTTTGGTGGTAATAAAGCCATCTTTTTTGGTTGCAATAAATAAATTAATTTAAAAAAAATTTAATTTTGATTTGAAATTGTTTTATTTAATTGATAAGTATATTGTATATATAATATAATAGTTATTTCAATATTAATGGTCGGGGAAAAAATAGAGAATTTTTGAAAATAAAGTTTTGCGGCCACTCTGAAATAATATTCTTCTCAGTAATTTATTTGCCTTGCATTCTTATTTTTTTTGCAATTGCTTCCACCTGACTATTATATTTTTCGTTAACAATTTTATTATTTGGTTAAAAATTTAACAGTCTTGTTAAAAAGTCATCCTTTTTGGCTGAATATTCAACTGTTTTGTTGAAAATTCAAATCTTTTTAAAATTCGTCTGTTTGTTTTAAATATGCATTCGTTTTAGTAGAAATTTCATCTTTTGCATAAAAATGCAACTGGTTGAATAAAAATTATACTTGGTTTTTTTTTTTTTTTTAAATATCTACCTTTACATTATTCGTTGAAAATTCAACTTTTGCGTTTGAAAGTTCAACTGTCTTCTAGAAAGGTTCGTCTTTTTGGTTTGAAAATTAATCTATTTAGTTGAAAATTTAACTTTTTTTGATTGAAGTTTAATTTGTTTCTAATTTAAAATTCCACCATTTGGTTGAAAATCTATCCTTGTAGGTAACAAAAATCAAGTTTTTGCGTAAAAATTCAACTACTTTGTCAAAAATTAAATTATTTTGTTGAAACTTCAAATATTGTATTGAAATGTAATATAATATTCAACTATTTTGTTGAAAATTCAACTCTTTTTAAAATTCGTCTGTTTGTATTAAATGTGCATTCGTTTTAGTAGAAATTTCATCTTTTGCATAAAAATGCAACTGGTTGAATAAAAATTAATCTTGGTTTTTTTTTTGTTTTGAAATATCTACCTTTACATTATTCGTTGAAAATTCAACTTTTGCGTTTGAAAGTTCAACTGTCTTCTAAAAAGGTTCGTCTTTTTGGTTTGAAAATTAATCTATTTAGTTGAAAATTTAACTTTTTTTGATTGCAGTTCAATTTTTTTCTAATTTAAAATTCCACCATTTGGTTGAAAATCTATCTTTTTAGGTAAAAAAAATCAAGTTTTTGCTTAAAAATTCAACTACTTTGTCAAAAATTAAATTATTTTGTTGAAACTTCAAATATTGTATTTAAATGTAATATAATATTCAACTATTTTGTTGAAAATTCAACTTTTTCTAAAATTCGTCTGTTTGTTTTAAATGTTCATTCGTTTTAGTAGAAATTTCATCTTTTGCATAAAAATGCAACTGCTTGGATAAAAATTTATCTTGGGTTTTTTTGTTGTTGAAATATCTACTGTTACATTATTTGTTATTAAAAAATTCATTTTCTTTGGTTGAAAGTTGGACTACTTGGTTGAACCACTTTGATAAAAATGTATTGTTTTAGTTAAAAAATTATTGTTTTAGTTACAAATTTATTGTTTTAATTAAAAATGTAACCATTTTGTTGTGAATTCATCTTTTTGTTGACAATTAAACATTTCCGATTAAAAGTTCAACTGTCTGCTAAAAAAATTAGTCTTTTTGATTGGAAAATTAAACTATTTAGTTGAAGATTAAACTTTTTTGGATTGAAGTTTATTTTTGTAAATTTATAATTCCATCATTTGGTTGAAAATCTATCTTTTTAGGTAAAAAAATCAAGTCGTTGGGTAAAAATTCAACTATTTTGTCAAAAATTTAATTATTTTGTTGAAAATTCAAATATCTTGTTGAAAAGTAATTACTTTGGGTCGAAAAATCGTCTTTTGGATAAAAAAATGATTCTTTGATGGTAATAAAGTCATCTTTTCTGGTTACAATTAATAAATAAATTGAAAACAAATTTAATTTTAATTGGAAATTGTTTTATTCAATTAATAAGTATATCCTATATATAACATAATAATTATTTCAACATTAATGGCCGTGGAAAAATCAGAGAATTTTGAAAATAAAGTTTTGCGGCCACCCTGAAATAATATTCTTCTCAATAATTTATTTGCCTTTGTCCTTTTATTTCTATTTTTTTTTGTAATTGCTTCCACCTGTCTATTATATTTTTAGTTAAAAATTTTATTATTTAGTTAAAAATTCAAAAAATTTGTTGAAAAGTCATCCTTTTTGACAATATTCACCTTTTTTCTCGAAAAATCAACTTTTTTTTTAAATTCGTCTGTTTGTTTTAAATATTCATTCGCTTTAGTAGAAATTTTATCTTTTGCATAAAAATGCAACTGTGTGGTTAAAAATTAATCTTCTTTGGTTCTTCTTTTTTGGTTGAAATATCTACCATTACATTATTCATTGAAAATTTATCTTCTTTGGTTGAAAGTTGAACTACTTGGTTCAACCACTTTGTTAAAAAGTTATTGTTTTAGTTCAAAATTTAACAATTTGGTTGTGAATTCATCTAAAAAGTTCGTCTCCTTGGTTTGAAAATTAAACTATTTAGTTGCAAATTGAACTTTTTATTATTGAAGTTTAATTTTTATTAAATTTAAAATTGCACCATTTGGTTGAAAGTCAATCTTTTAAGGTAAAAAATTCAAGTGTTTGGTTCAAAATTCAACTATTTTGTCAAAAATTTAATTATTTTGTTGAAAATTCAAATATTTTGTTGAATAGTAATTTCTTTGGGTCGAAAATTCGTCGTTTGGATTGAAAATTCATCTTTTATGGTAGTAAAGTCATCTTTTTTTGTTGCAATAAATAAATAAATAAAAATTAATTATAATTTCAAAGTGTTTTATTCCGTTTATAAAAGATTCTATACGTTTAAAATGTTACAGTATTAAGATTCTGGTCTTTCAATATCAATTTTCGGAGAAAATGAAAAATTGGTCAGGGAAAAATGAGAGAATTTTGAAAGTGAAATTTTGCGGACACCATGAAATAATATTATTATGCCTTGTGTTTCTATTTCTTTTTTTGATGTTCCTTCCACCTGACGATTCTATTTTTAGTTGAAAAATTTTATTATTTGGTTCAAAATTCAACAATCTTGTTAAAAAGTCATCCTTGTTGGCGGAAAATTCAACTGTTTTGTTAAAAATTCCTCTTTTTAGGTTGAAAATTCCACTATCTGGTAGAAAATTTAACTATTTGGTTGAAAATTAACTTTTTTGTTGACAATTCAGCAATTTCGTTGAAATTATTTTTTGTGTCTAATTTGTTTGGTTGCAAATTTAATTATTTTGATAAAATTTCAAGAATTTTTTAAGAATTCATCCTCTTTTTTATTAATAATTAAACTGTTTTGTCGAAAATTCGTCCTTTTAGGTTGAAAATTTAACTATTTTGGTATAAAATTCAACTATTAGTTGAAAATTGATATTTTTATGTTAAAAATTGATATTTGTATGTTGAAAATTGATATTTTCATGTTGAAAATTCAACTGTTTTATAGAAAATTCAACAGTTCGGTAGAAATTTTGTTTCCTTCTTGTCTGAAAAATCTTCATTGCTTGAAAATTCAATTTGGTGGAAGATTCAACTGTTTTGTGGAAAATTCATCTTTTGTGGTTGAATTCAACTGTTTTAGATTTGAAACTGACATTTTTTTCGGTACAAATACCAACTATTACATTGTTTGTTGAAAATTTGTCTTTTTCTTTGTTGAAAATTTAACTATTCCATTTTTGGTTCAAAATTTCTCGTTTTTAGTTAAAAATTCAACTACACTTGGTTGAAAATTTGACTACTTGGTTGATATTTTAACTAATTTGTTAAAAATTCATTTTTTTGGTTGAATATTTCATCATTTTAGTCGAAAATTCATCCCTTCAATTGAAAATTAAACTCTTTTGTTGAAAATCCCTTCTTTTTTTGGTTGAAAATTTGATTTTTCCATGTATGCTTAAAAATCGATCGTGTTTATTTGAAATGTCAGCTACTTTAGTTTAATTTCAACTGTTATTGATCTAAAATTCAAATATTTTCACGTTGAAACATCAATAATTGTTACATTATTGGTTTGAGAATTCATCCTTTTTGTTGAAAATTTAACTACTTGGCTAAAAGCTGAACTTCTTTGTTAAAAATTAATTTTTTTCGTTTATGATTCATCTCTTTGATTAAAAATGTAACTAATTTGTAAAAAAATCGTATTTTAGGCTGAAAATCAACTTTTTAGACTGTAAATTTAACTATTCCAGTTTTTGTTGAATATTTATCTTTTTTTTTTAATTTAACTATTCCAGTTTTGTTATAAAATTAACTTTTTGTTGAAAATTCATATTTTTGGTGCTGCAAATTCAACTGAAATCTTTCATGTATGAAAATTCGACTATTTTTTGAAAAATCGTCTTTTTGGTTTAAATATTCATCCGTTTCAGTAGAAATTTTATCTTTCTGGATAAAAATGCAACTGTTTGGTTGAAAATTAATCTTCTTTGGTTTTTCTTTTATGGTTGAAATATCTACTATTACATTATTCGTTGAAAATTGTTTGGTTCATCCACTTTGTTAAAAATGTATTGTTTTAGATAAGGGTTCATCTCTTTGGTTCAAAATTTAACTTTTTTTTTAGTATTCATCTTTTTGTTGAAAATAAAATTTTTCGGTTTCGAAAATTCAACTGTCTTCTAAAATATTCATATCTTTTGTCTTAAAAACTAAACTATTTGGTTGAAAATGTGACAGTTTTTCATTAAAATTTAATTTTTTCATTTAAAATTCGACTATTTGGTTGAAAATCCATCTTTGTACGTAGAAAATTCACGTATTTGGTTAAAAATTCAACTATTATGTTAAAAATTTTATTTCCTTGATGAAAATTCAAATACTATTTTCATAAAAAGTATAAAAAGTCGAAAATTCGCCTTCTGGGTTGAAAATTCAACTATTTTGGTATAAAATTGAACCATTAGTTAAAAATTGACATTTTCATGTTGAAAATTCAAGTGTTTTGTAGAAAATTCCTTCTTGACTGAAAAATATTTCTTGCTTGCAAATTCAACTCTTGGTAAAAATTATAAAAATTGTTTTAAGTTAAAGAAAAATTTTGATTCAAACAAAAAATTATTTCTTCAAATCAATAGAATATTTTTTGAAACAAATAACATTTCTTTTAATGAGAGACAATGAATATTTTTGTTTGATTTAAAGAAATATTCTTTGAATTCTACAATTCCTTAAATCTTGTGAAAGTCCTGGTAATCAGACCAAAATTTAGTCAAATCCTGTAAAACATCTGGAAATCTGTAATGTGTTTTAAAGTTACTTAAAAAATAATGAAATCACTTGAAATATTTCATATTTTCTGAATATTCAAGTACCCTAAAAGCTTTAAAATCCGTTTAAGTTTTTGAAATCCCTGGAAAACTCTCGCTTCTTTTTTAAATCCTTGGAAATCGATTAAAATTTATTATAATCTTTTAACGTATTTTGAAATCTTGTTAATTCCTCAAGTATTGTAAAATTCTTTGAAATTTTCGAAATCTTTTAAATCCTCTGAAATAATTTGAAATTCCTTAGAAATTTTTAAACCTTCTAAAATTTTCTATAATTCTATTAAATTCTTTGCAATCTAATGAAATTCCTCTAAATCCTTTAAAATACACTACATTCTTTAAAATCCTTTAAATTTTTAAAATCCCTCAAATTTTTTGAAAAATTCTACATCTTAGCGTATTCAATATCTTTTAAAATTCCTGTAAAACTGTTTAAATCTGTGAAGTCCTGTGAAATCCCGTAAGATCCCAGGAAATTTGATAAAATCCTTTTAAATCCGTAAAAATCTTTTGAAATTTCTGATAATTTTATGGACAAAAAATCTTAAAATCTTCGAAATATTTATAAACTTCTGGTATCTTACGAAGTGAATTGCAATTACTTATAAATTTGTTATTGTCTTGAAATTTTTCATAATCCTACGAAACTCTTTGAAATCTCGTGAAATTTTTTGAAATCCCTGGAAAACTCTCTAATTTTCTTAAACCCATAAAAATCTATTAAAATTTCTTATAATCTTTTGGAATCTTTTAAATCTTCTGAAATCTTGCGAAGTCATTTGCAACTCCTTAGAAATTTGTCAATCTTTAAAATCTTTTGAAATCTTTAATACCTTTGTAGAATCCCTTGAACAATTTTTAATCTCTTGAAATGTCTTGGAATCTTGTAAAATACCCTAAAATCTTTCAAATACTTTGAATTCCATTGGAATTATTTAAATCTTTAAAGTTCTTGGAGATCCTAAAAAATCGCGTAGGTCTGGCAAAATCCCTAAAAATCCCTTGAAATACTTTGAAATCCCGTAAATTACTTTGAAATTTGTAATACCTCTTAAACTTTCTTCAAAAGTTTTGAAATCCCTTCAAATCTTTTTAAATTTTGATTTTTTTAGATAGCAGATATGTTATTTTAGCCAATCAGCAATGAATTTTTGAAATATATTTAAAAGTAAAATGGAAAAATAATTGCATTATCGAGAAATTTGAGCAAATAGTAGCATTAGTGTACTTTTTTCAAAGTACTTATTAATTTTTCATATCTAATTTTCAGAAAAAAAAGAAGGACCGAATGCGAGCTTCTCGTTTAGAGCGAGAAATTCCCGATGCTCCAACTCTTGAGGAGTTCGAATGTTTACTCGGGGAATCACCAACAAATTATCCTCGAGGAGAAGGCATTGAAAATATGGAAAGCGAACTGCATTCTGCAGCAATAGACACTGAAATTTATGAAAAAGAAAGCTGCAGAGTCGTGATAATTGAGACAGACCAGATATCAACTAGCGAAGATCTTGAAGTAAATCTTAATTTGAAGCCAATAATTAAATATCTAAATTCTGCAATTATCGCAGTAAATTTATTTTATCCAATTTTTCCAGGAACAAGTGAAATCCGTCGACGAAGTAGACATCGGAATTCCAGAAGCTTCCGCACCAAAAGAAGAAAAAGTACTCAATTCTGTAGAAGAAATGAGCGTCAGCGTTTCCAACATTCAGCTGATAGACACTTTTCCATCAGCTCCTATTATTGAAAATGCCATTGCAAATCCGCTACCACAGTCAGCTCCGCAACTTTCTCTCAAATCAGAAAAATCATTTCTCAAGCCCCGAACATCATCCATTGAAAAATGCAAATCAGATTCCAAGTTGGTGAGACCCTTCACCGAACAGCAGCTGGCTGCGCTTTACACTAATCAGGAATTGTTCCTCGTCGAAAGCTTCATCAACGAATTCGTAGAGTTCCAACTTCGGGGCCATAGCGTCCGTCAACAACACCGACTACAGGAACTTCTCATGAGCTACCTTCGAGTCCGGAATCACCTGATTGTCAACTCTCACGAACTCGAAATTCTCAAGAAATCCTGCAAGGATATCCAAAAGCAACTCTGGTGTTTGGACAAAGCCTCAATCACCGAATATGGTGAATGTCAAGACGGAAATCCAGTCAGCGCGACTCACGAATACTCGGTTGCGCATTTCAATGGAAAAACCCTCGTCGCCTTAACTAAAAATCTCTCGGCCATCAAGGAATCTTTACACAATGCTCATGCGTTATATTGCTACGAAGCGGAAACTCTAAAGCTTCAGATAGAACATTACGTCCAGAGAGTTTGCATCTCGTGCAAGGAATTTGCTAATTTGTCCCAAAACTCCCCAGTGAGTCTCGAGCCTTTCCAGATGGCCTCGCACATGATGCCACAGCTCGTAGAGCTGAGAATGTGCATATCGATCCTCTTTAACTTTCAGAGACGAGTTTTGAAAGACGGGAAGTTCGTGACTGACTCAAGAGACTGGCTTTCGAAGTTGGTAGCGGTTTTGCTGAGAGTCGCGACCTGGCAAGATCATCTCTTTCTTCTGAATCACGTGCTCAGATGTCCAGGCGGAGTCACGTCCTGGGCTCGAAGTTACATCCAGATTCCAGTTCCATCCAGAAACCGTAGACTGAGCACTTCTCCCTTGAATGAACCTCACTTGGACCACATCGTTGCAATCCTTGCAGCTATTCTGCTTCCTGTGAAAGAGAGGAATAAGTTTTTGGAACTGGTCCAAATATCTTTGCAGGACACTGGAAGTCAGCCTGGAGACACTGTCTGGGTAATGCTAGACGAAGATGGAGAGGAAGACGAGGACATTGCGAACTGCGGGGCGAATCTTTTCGAGAGCGATCTCATATCACTTTTGCATCAAATCCCTCTCGACAAACTGTTTGAACATATCTTATTCATAGAGCGCCAGAATGATCATTTCCACCAGGACGGGAACGCAGTTACGGAACATCATATCCTGAGGATTTTTGCTTTCTCTACTGTTATAGTACGACTGTTGAAACAAGGTCTCAAGACTTATGATACCCCAAGGTACAGGCAGCTGGCGAAGAGATTAAGTGCCTTGATCCGAGATACTGTTCAGTACGCAAGTGATTTATGGGAAGCCTTCGAAAAATCCAAAATAGGTGATGAATCAATGCTGACGAGAATACAGTTGGAGTACGATTACTTCTTTTTAAGGGCAACTCTCTGTATTTTCTCCTCTCGAAGACTCGGGGCTTGGCAGTATCTCGCGGCGATTCCTTATCACATCGTCACCTCTAGCATGCTCTGGAAACTATTTTATATACTGCACACAGATTCGGCTTTTGCTGACATCCCTGAACTCGAGATGTCCGCTACCGAGTGGGAAGCCGAGCTGAGTTCTCCAGATCTGTACAAACAGTTTGAAGAGAAATTGAGCAACTTGCCCGGTGATGAGTCATATTTTTTGTTGACCACTTTTGCCAATATGGCGATGGCAAGGTCTGAAGAGGATTATGAATTCGTGAGGGCAACGACGATAGACCTTTTCCAAATTGGTTTCCTCAGTAAGAAAACTCAAGACACTTGTTCGAAAGATGCAAGGTCCCTTTTATCTAACTTGACAAGCAAATATCCTTCGCTTTTATCAGATATTCTTTTAAAACTAAGAGACAACTTTCTCGCAGTTGGAAAGCTAAGTTTGTATCTCTTTACGGAACTGAGGATTGAGAAGTGGATTCCTCAAAGTGAGGATATGAATGTACTTTCAGCTTGGTTGCATCAGTACCCTCTTTCATCCACAGAAAGTCACTTGGCACGTTTAGTGCTTTCGCATCTTAATTGGGGATTTGACAATAATGATAGCTTATATCTCCCAATTAATTTGCATCGCAGAGTTGCTTTACTCGTCGTTGAGCTGTCGATGAAGTATATTTTGGAAACACCTGGTCAGAGTGTTTCTCTTTTAGCAGAGGGAGTAAAGACATTTTCTTCGATGGTAAGACCTCAGAGTAATGAGCATGCCTTTTCTCTTTGGACTTGGGAGATGATTTCACGATTAAGATTACATCAGTTGGATCAGTCTGATGCTGTTAGCCAGTGCTCGATCGTGAATCCTGGGGAGGCTTTCTGTCACGTGCCTGATTTGGATTCGGACGCCACTTTGGAAAGTCTCGTTCTTGCTCTCAGAGAAAAGCAGCCAACAGCTTGTTTTGTGGCACTGAGAATGACATTGTGGGGACATTCGGTGCCTTTAATTTGTTCCAAGGGCTTCGACCAGTTGCAGATCTTGCACTCTTATTATAAGTACGAACAAATGCTCCAGGCGCTGCACAATATTATTCCACTGTTTCTGAATTGTCCAGAATCTCTGCTCAGAAATGAGAAGTTCCTGGGATTGGCAATAGCTCTTGTCACTGCCGACAGAACGTATATGAAGATGGCCAAGAATCTCATTGCTCCGGATTTTCCAGGAGTTATTTTGAAGCAGATTTCTAACATGATTGAGTCGCATTTACTGAATTATAAAAGGTGAGATGGGTACTTTTCTTCTAAAATTTATCTTAATTTGAAGGAAAAATTAGATATAGTAATCTACAAAGTTTTACAATTTAACATTTTGTTATTTTGATGCTTTATATTCGAAATTTCTTCAATTTGGAAGATTTAGAATTGAAAACTTGTCTTTTGATTTTCAAATCATCAACATTTAAGAATTTTTATTTATACATGTTCAAAATCGAAAAGTTTTTATTTTTGAAAATTTACATTTAAAAATGTCTCAAGTTTTAAGTTTTTTACTTAAAACTTCTGTACTTTCGATGATTTACATTCGAAATTTCTTTATTCAATAATATTTCAAATTAAAAACTTGACTTTTGATCTTCAAAATCATCAAAATTATAACATTTTTATTTATACATCTTCAAAATTAAATAGGTTTCAAATGTAACTAAAATTAAAAACTAAAAAAGAAAATTTTGGAATTTATTAATTTTGAAAATGTACCATTAAAAATTTCGCAAGTTTTAAGTTTTACAATTACAATTTCTGTTATTTTTATGCTTTATAATCCAAATTTTATCAATTTTGAAGATTTAGAACTGAAAACTTGTCTTTTGATTTTCAAAATCATTACAATCTAAGAATTTTTATTAATTTTTACAAATTTAAAAAAAATCAAAGTCAAAATTTAAAACTCTTCAATTTTTAAATATTCACTATCACAAATTTCTGTAATTTTGATGATTTACATGCGAAATTTCATCATATTGGAAGATTTAGAATGCAAATTTTGACTTTTGATCTTCAAAATCATCAACATTTAAGTATTATTATTTATACATTTTCCAAATTGAAGTATTTTTAATGTTGAGAATTTATAATAAAAAATTTTGCAAGTTTTAAGTTTTACAATTAAACATTCTGTTATTTTGGTGCTTAATATTTGAAATTTCTTCAATTTGGAAGATTTAGAATTGAAAACTTGTCATTTGATTATGAAAATGATTAAAATCTAAGAATTTTTATTAATTTTTACAAATTAATAAAAAATCCAAGTCAAAATTTAAAACTCGTCAATTTTAAATATTTACTATATATAAAATAAATATTTACTATATATAAAAATGTCTGTAATTTTGATGATTTACATTCGAAAGTTCATCATTTTGGAAGATTTAGAATTGAATCTTCAAAATCATCAACATTTAAGTATTTTTATTTATACATGTTCAAAATTGAAGTGATTTTAATGTTGAAAACTTACAATAAAAAATTGTGCAAGTTTTAAGTTTTACAATTAAACATTCTGTTAATTTGATGCTTTACATTCGAAATTTCTTCATGTAGTAAGATTTAAAATTGAAAACTTGTCTTTTGATTTTCAAAATCATTAAAATCTAAGAATTTTTATTAATTTTTACAAATTTAAAAAGAATCAAAGTCAAAATTTAAAGCTCTTCATTTTTAAGTATTTTCTATTGCAAATTTCTGTTATTTTGATGATTACAATTTCATCATTTTGGAAGATTTGTAATTAAAAACTTGACTTTTGATCTTCAAATTCATGAAAATTATAGAATTTTTATTTATACATTGAAATTGAATAGGATTCAATTGTAACTAAAATAAATTTTTTTGTTAAATTTGGAAACTTTTTAATTTTGGCAATTTACAATAAAAAATTATGCAAGTTTTAAGTTTTACACTTACAATTCTTCAAAATCGTAGTGTAGATCTTTAAAATTGAAAAGTTTATAATTGTTTGAAAATTTACAATTTAAAATTATGCAAGTTGTAAGTTTTGCAATTAAAAATTCTGTAATTTTCATGCTCTACATTCGACATTTCTTCAATTTAACTTGAAGAGATTTTAATTTGGAAAATTAAAAATTAAAAGTTATGCCAGTTTTAAGTTTTCCAATAACAAATTCTGTAATTTTGCTGCTTTACTTTCGAAATTTCTTCAATTTGGAAAATTTAAAATCGAAAACTTTACTATTGATTTCCAAAATCATCAAAATTGAAGACTTTTTATTTACGCTTCTTTAAAATTAAAGAGTTTACAGTTGTAAATCTTCAAAATTCAAGAATTTTCAATTGCACATCGTGAAAATTGAAGAATTTACAATTGTAAATCTTTAAAATTTAACTAATTCCATAAAAATGTTCCAAATTACATACCTTTAAAATTGAACAATTGGTAATCTATATTATCGAAATTAAAGATTTTTCAATTATACCTCTTCATAATTGCAGAAATTTAAATTGTATATCTTTCAAATTCAAGATTTGTCAATTTATACAATTTACAATTAAAAATTAATTTAATTTTTGATGATTCACATTCGAAATTTCTTCAATTTAGATGATTTAGAATTAAAAATTGAAGAATTTTTATTAATTTATACATCTTTAACATTCAAGAGTTTTCAATTGTGAATCTTTGAAATTAAGGAGTTTTTAATTTATACAATTTACAGTCAAAAATTTCTGTAATTTTGATGATTTACATTCGAAATTTCTTCAGTTTGGAAAATTTAAATTGAAAACTTGACTTCTGATGTCCAAAATCATCAAAATTGAAGAATTTTCATTTATACATCTCTAAAATTTAAGAGTTTCCAATTTTACCTCTTTAAAATTGTACATCCCTCAATTGTAACAATTAAAAATTTAATAATTTTCAAGTTTAAAACTAAAAATGATGTATTTTTTATGGTTTAAATTCGAAATTGATTTAATTTGTAATATTTAGAATTAAAAAAATGACTTGATCTTCAAAATCGTCATTATATAAGAATTTTTATTCATATATCTTTAAAATCGAAGGGATTTTAATTGAGAAAATTGAAAATGAAAAATTATGCAAGTTTTAAGTTTTAATATTGAAAAGCTGTAATTTTGACGATTTACATTCGAAAGTTCTGTAATGTGTAAAATTTAGAATTAAAAACTCGGCTTTTGATCTACAAAATAATACATATTTAAAAAAATTCCATTTATACATTTTTAAAACTGAAGATTGTTCAGTTGTAGATCTTCAAAATTGAAATTAAAAAGAAAACATTCAAAGCTACATCATTAAAAATTTTTCACATTAAAAATTGAAGGATCTTTAACTGAAAATCTTCAAAATAGACCTGTTTCAAATAGATTTTCAACATTTTATGATTTTAAACTATTTTCGAAAATAGAAATACGTCAGTAAGACTCAGAATTCCAGAATGTCTTTTAAGAACATCTTTTTACTATATAAAATCCCACATTAACTTATTAATTTTTTCTTAGCTTCTAATTCCTGCTGGGATAAAGTCTTATGTTTTAATGAAAGTTACAGATTACTGAAAGCCGATTAAAATAAGAATACAAATTTAAATTGTATGAAAGCCAATATAGCTATTTACTGTTTAAAAATTTATTTAAATTGATGATTATTAATTGTATTTTATAGTACTTTGAATTGAAGCAAATATTTTAATTTGATATTTAGGCTGTCAAAATAAGAAACATGTAATACACGCGCGCAGCGTGCTATTTTTTAAAAATAATTTAAACAATTTTAAATTTTCTTTGCAGATACTGTTTACAAACGCCTGAGCCTTTAGTAAGACTGTGGTTAAATATTCTTGTACTGATGCCAGACTGGAACCGGGATCAGAGTGTGCTTTATTTATTAGACACCGTAATTCGTGCCTCATTTTTCTACACTGATGCAAGAGCTACGACAGAAGTTATGTTCCAGAACCTCTTTTCGGTAAGTGATCTTCTAAAAAGATCCAATTTAAGAGAATGATACAGCCGAGGAAAAAGCCTTTTTTTACTATCCTAATCCTTAACCATTTTTTGTAAATTCATCTTTATGTTAGCTAACAGTTGTAAGTGGAAATGAGGTATGTTTAAAAAATTCCACAATCCTTAGAAGTACTTTCCGTTTTAAAAAGGAAAGACGAGGTAAAAGTTTTTTTTCATAAAATCATATTTTGCAGACTCTATCGACTGGAAAAAATTCAAGTTCCTTTGGCTCATTTCTAAACTGGGCGACAGGTTCGTCCAATTGTCCAAGCCTTTTGGGTGGATCCGTACAGTCAATTTGGGTAGCTTATATAGTTTTGTACACAGAACAATATGAGAGAGAATTGAAAACAAATCTCTGGAGAGAAATATTACGAGAATTGTGCCAACAACCCAAAACTTGTTTGGACTCTGCCCTCAAGGTACGCTGAAGATGATTGTTAAATATTGAAGCTAATTTTAATAATTAAAAAATATAATATCTGGAAATTAAAAAAAAAATGTTTTTAGAAAGCCTTTGCGACTGTTAAGATGCAGCCATTTAACTCGAACAGTTTGGCAATTTATCGCTGGTCTCAGCAAGCTCTCGATACTCCAATGGATCATCCCCTTTTGCCACTTTTGTGGCAGAATTTCTTTTCTCTTCTTTTGGGTAGACCTCCCTCTTCAACAGGGTTAGTACATGTTGATGGCCAAAACCTCTTACAGGGATCACAGTGGTTTAGCAGTTCAATTGCAGGGCAAATAGGGGAATTTTTCTTCGGAAAAGGGGATTTCATTTTCTTTTTAAAATATCAACTTAATTAACAAAAATTAATAAATGTAACACTTTTATGAGAAACCACAAATTATATTAAATTAGAAAACAAACACGCGCGCTGTGTATGCGATTTTTTTTACTCGCGCAATTTTTAAATTAAAATATAAAATTAATGTCAATACAAAACTTTTGTGTTTCATAGTATCTATTATCGAAAATAATAGAAAAGAAAAGTAAGGACAATATTTTTGATAATTGAACAAAATTGATACATTAACTTCAGAATTAATATATAATACTTTTAAATACACAATCAAACTGTTACAGTTTTGTTAAAACATACTAACTTTCGACGAAAAACACTAACATAATCTAAAGTTGTTCAAAATTGTAAATTTAAGTTTTAAGGTCAAATTGTAAATATCCTTGGAAATCTAATGATTTTTTATTAACAAAAATAATTTTAGACAAAAAAAAACTAATATTATAATGACCAATTGTTTAAGATTGTAAATCCTCTTTTAAAAACACGAGCATAATCTAAAATTGTTAACAAATTTCATAAATGGCAAATATATCAAAACTGAGATTTTTGTGAAAAAAATTTGTCGGTAGATATTAGCAAATGTCCCATAAAATTATAAATACTTACCCGTAGAAAACCATAAACTATTCCTCGGGTCAATTTGACCCGAAGTGACCAGGAATTTTTAATGACTTTGAACGACATTCTGAAGACGAACGATAATCCGAAAAATCTATGATTTTTTAAATTAAAAATACTAATTTTCAACGAAAAAAGTAACATAACATAAGAAAACATTGTTCCAAGTTATAAATCTGCTTTGAAATTTGATGATTTTTGTTTAAAATAATTGATTTTCAGTCAAAAAGCAATTAGCATAACCTAAAATTATTAAAAAGTTGTGAATCTTCTTTTAAATGTTTGAAATATAACTTTCTTTTAATAAAAATAACAATTTCCGACATAAAACAGAAACATAATCAAAAATTGTTTAAAAGTTATGAATCTTGTTCAAATTATAATGATTTTGGTTTGAAAATACCAATTTTCGACGTAAAACACCACCATAACCTACAGTTGTCGAAAAATGATAAATGTTCTTTGAAATCTGATAATTTTGTATTAAAAATACTAAATAGTTTAATTTGTAACCTACACATAAAAATTATCAGTCAAGCCAGAACGATGAATTTTTTAGAAGACAGTTGAATTTTCAACAAGAAAAAAAATTTTAATCCAAAAGGATGAATTTTTAATCTACAAAGATAAATTTTCTACCAAATAGTTGAATTTTCAACTATGTAATAAAGATAATTTTTCAACCAAAAACGGAATATTTACATTTTGAATAAAATAAATCAATTTAAAAAAAAAATGCAACAAAATATTTAACTTTTCAACCAAATTGATGAATTTTCAACAAAACGGGTGAATTTTTAACCAAGAAAGGTTTTTCAGTTAAAAGAGAAAAAAATAAAAAGGTGAATTCTCGAGAAAACAGTTGAATTTTTAACAAAATAATTAATTTTCAACCCGAAAATTTGAATTTTTAACAAAAAAATTAATTTTTAACAAAAAAGGTAACTTTCAACAAAGTAATTGAATTTTCAAATAAAAACGAGCAATTTTCAACCAAAAATGGAATAGTTAAATTTTTAGTTCAGAAAATTACATTTCAACAAACGAGATGAATATTCAACTAATAAAATTAATTTTTAACAAAATAGTTTCAACTTTCGCCCAAGTAGTTTAATTTTCAATGAAAATATCAATTCTCTTCCAAAGAACACGAATTTTCAACAAAATACATGAATTTTCAACCAAATAGTAAAATTTTCGACTAAAAACAATTAATTTTCAACCAAAAATGAAACAGTTTAATTTTCAGATAAATAATAATTCTAAAAAAAGAAGCGAATCTTCAACAAAATAGTTCAATCTTCTACGAATAAAATTAATTTTTTAAAAATTATTTTGAACTTCAACCAAAGTCAAGAATGGAATAGTTAAATTTATAGTTGAGAAAATAAATTTTCAATAAAAAAAACGAATTTTCATAAAAATAGTCAAATCTTGAACCATTAAAATAAATTCATAACAAAATAGTTCAACTTTCAATCAATTAGTTTAATTTTCGATCAAAAATATGACTAAATGGCTTTTTAGTTTTTAACAAAAAAGTTGAATTTTCAACAAAATAGTGCAATTTTTAACCAACTAATTGTATCTTCAACCTAAAGAGATGAATTTTCAACCAAATAGATGAATATTTAAAAAAATTCATTATCGACCAAACATTTGCATCTGTAACCGAGTAGTTGAAATATGAATTTTCAAGAAAAAACATGAATTTTCAACCCAATAGTAAGATTTTCTACTAAAAACAATTAATTTTCAACCAAAAATGAAACAGTTTAATTTTCAGATAAAGAAATAATAATTCTAAAAAAATAACGAATCTTCAACAAAATATTTCAATCTTCTACCAATAAAATTAATTTTTTTTTTAAATTAGTTTGAACTTTCAACCAAAGTCAAGATAGGAATAGTTAAATTTATAGTTAAGAAAATAAATTTTCAATAAAAAAAAAACGAATTTTCATAAAAATAGTTAAATCTTCGACCATTAAAATAAATTCATAACAAAATAGTTCAACTTTCAATCAATTAGTTTAATTTTCGACCAAAAAATATGACTATGGCTTTTTAGTTTTTAACAAAAAAGTTGAATTTTCAACAAAATAGTGCAATTTTTAACCAAATAATTGTATTTTCAACCTAAAGAGAAGAATTTTCAACCAAGTAGATGAATATTTAAAAAAATTGATTATCGACCAAACATTTGCATCTATAATCGAGTAGTTGAAATGTCAAGCAAAATGGACGAATTTTCAACAAAAAAGTCAAGTTTTGAACGAAATAATTGATTTTTCAATCCGAAAATATGAATTTTCAAGAAAAAAATTAATTTTCAACAAAATAATTGAATTTTCAACAAAAAACGATAAATTTTCAACCAAAAATGGTAAACCTAAATTTTCAGTTCAAAAAAATTATGTGCAATAAAAGAGATGAATATTCAAATAATAAAATGAATTTTTGACAAAATAGTTTCAACTTTAAACCAAGTAGTTTAATTTTCAACAAAAACATCAATTCTCTTCCAGTGAAGACAATTTTTCAACAAAATATTGGAATTTTCAACTAAAAACGATTAATTTTTAAACAAAAATGAAACAGTTCAATTTTCAGTTTAAACAAATTCTTCAAAATTCTCAAAAAATTCTCAAAACGAATCTTCAAGAAAATATTTGAATGTTCAACTAATAAAATATAACATAACAAAAAATATAATAGTTCAACTTTTAACTAAAAATCGTACATTTTCAGACAAGAATGGAATAGTTAAATTTCTAGATAAAAAAATAAATTTTCTACAAAAAAAAACGAATTTTCATAAAAATACTTGAATCTTCAACCATTAAAATGAAGTTTTCACAAAATATTTAGATTTTTAACCAAATAATTGAATTTTCATCCAAATAGGTGAATATTAAAAAGAAAATTGATTATCACCTAAACAGTTGTACTTACAACCGAGTAGTTGAAATTTAAAGAAAAGGGGGTGAATTTTCAACAAAAAAGTTGAATTTTTAACAAAATAATTACATTTTCAACCTACAAAGTGTGAATTATATTTTTCTTTCTTTCGCGACACTGTTAAATCATTTATATTAGATTTTCTTTCTTATCTTCTGTTTTCTTTTCTTCGCAAACCGTCGACAATTTGCTTTTTTTTTCTTTGTACCGTAGTTTCTTTATTAATGGCTGCGAGTTTCTTAAATTCTTGAAAAATTAATCGCAGCTTACAGAAAGAAAACAAAAATTATCAAATACAGAGATTATAGGGGATTTTTAGAAAAATAGGGGGAAAAGGGGAATGGGGGACTGACTGTGATCCCTGCTCTTATGTTCCAAATCTACTGAAAAAATCATGAAATCCTAAAATTTCTCATTAACTAATAGGGTAGTCGATCATGGCGGCATGGGTGAGAAATTTTTCGAGGGCATGATAAATCTCAGTTACTTGAAGAAACTCAAAAAAAGACTGCACGATACCGTCGAGCATTTTCAAATAAAGTCTGAAAACGATCTGGAGGGTGGAAAATTGATAACCGACGAGAGGCGTATTTTTTATCTCGACATGGCAAAATTTTACAAAACGCTAACTTTGTGGCTAGAAGAGCCAAGGCTTCAGGAATCCGGACTCTACCTTCCAGCCTTGCCTCCGCAGTACATGTCTCAAAAATTAATGCTACTTATCCAGGGCGAGAGGAATCCATGGCTCGAATACGTCGATTACTTTGCGGTACAACAAAGTCAGCAGAAAGCAATGCGAGAGTGGCAGCACTTGACTCTCCGAGAACTTGATGAATCCTTCAAAAAATCTAGTCAAACTCCAACAACTCCCTTGGAACCAGCGGATCCTCAGCAGAGGATATTCCGAAGACTCAACAGCTACGAGCAACCGGTACCGCCTCCAGTTTTAAGTCGAAACAACCCTGTTATCAGTCCTATTCTCAGAGAGAGTCTTTACAATTCGGATTCGATTGTTAGCTTGATCAAATCGCACCTCAGAGTAATTCTGGATTATGCTCAGACTTTCAATCTCATGGTTTCGGAACACACGGCAGTGGATTGCAGCTTTTTGGAATTGGTTCCAACACTTTATAAGAAGGTCGAGAATCATGTGACTTTACATGCTTTGTGTGACACGATATCTTCGAGTCAAAAACGTACGAGGTCAGGAACTCCGCCGATTGTACATTGCGCGGGTGCTGCAGTCATCAGAGTAAAGGTCAGAGTTTTATAGTAAAGTTGGGTAATTTGTGGAAAGAAAGGATTTTAATCAGGTTTGCCAGGAAAACCCAATTTCGAAATTGTCTGACTTTTTCCTGACCGGTATACATTTTTTTCAGGTATGAAACAACCTTACATCTAGGAGATCAATTGTGTTAATGCAAAAAAAAGATTTGTTTCTAAATTTATCTTAAAGACTTTTAGTGACAATAGTCATCCACAAATTTACTTTTGACGATTTGGGCGAGGGGAGGTTTTGTAAAATATTACGTAAGAAAAAATTGTACTAAAAATAGTAAATCCACATGTATTAACACTTAGAGGTATGAAATTTTCAACAAAATAGATGAAGTTTTATCTAAAAAAGGAATTTTCAACAAAATTCCAAATTTTCAACCACAGAGATGAATCTTCAACCCAAAAAAATGAATTTTCAGCGAAAAGTGTAATAGTTGATATTCCCGCGAAATATATTTAAATTTTCAATTAAAAACAGTTGAATTAATCCAAAAGATACGAATTGTCATATAAATAGTTGAATCTTCAACCATTCAACAAATGTTGAATTTTAATGCCAAAAAGATGAATTCTCTACAAAAACAGTTGAGAATTTTCTACAAAAAAGTGGATGTTTCAACAAAAAAATATAAATTTTCTACTAAATTAATTGAATTTTTAACAAAAAAAAGACGATTTTCAATCAAATAAATGAATTTTCAGCTGAAAATGGTAAATTTTTAAGCATAAATAACATTGTTAAGTTATCAGTTAAAAAAAAATTCGATAAAAAAACGAAGTTTCAACAAAATAATTGAATCAATTTGAAGTTAAAAAAATTAATTGTCAACCAAAAAGAATTAGTTTTCAACAAAATACTTCATTTGTCAACCAAACAGATAAAGTTTCAACCAAAAATAGAATAGATAAATTTTCCGTTAAAAAATTAATTTTCTATAAAAGTATAAACAAAATAATCAAATTTTAAAACCAAAGAAATGATTTTAAGCAAAAAAATATAAATTTCTACTAAATTAATTGAATTTTCAATAAAAAAGACGATTTTCAATCAAATAAAGGAATTTTCAAGTGAAAAAGGTAAATTTCTAAGCATAAATGGAATTGTTAAATTATGAGTTGAAAAAAATTTCAAATTTCAATAAAAAGAATTTTCCACAAAATAGTGAAATTTTCAACCAAAGAAAGGAATTTTTAACCAAAAAGATGAAGTTTCAACGAAGAAGATTAAATTTCTACGAAAAGAGACGAATTTTCAACCAAAAATAAAATAGTTAAATGTCCAGTAAAAAAATAAATTTTCAATAAAAAAAATTCAAAATCAAATTTTTAACCAAAGTAATGATTTTTCAACTAAAAATATAAATGTTTAACTAAAATATAAATTTTTAACTTAAAATAGAATAATTAAATTGTCAGTGATAAAAATAAATTTTCAGAATAAAAAACGAATTTTCAGAAAAATAATGAAATTTTTAACCAAAGAAATGACCTTTTAATAAAAAAGATGAAGTTTCAACGAAGAAGATTCAATTTCTACCCAAAAAGATTAATTTTCAACCAAATAGTTGAAAAAAATAAATTTTCAATTAAATAAAGTGTTTTTTTTAACAAAATAGTTTAATTTTTAACAATGAAAATTAATTGCCAACAAAAAATTAAAATTTTTCAACCAAAGAAATGAATTTCCAAACAAATATTTGAATTTTCTACCAAAGAAGATAAATTTTCAATAAAACATGGCATAGTTAAATTTTCAGTTAAAAACATTAATTTTCAACCAGAAGAAAAGCTTTTTTAACATATTAGTTCAATTTTCAATCTAAAAAAAGTCGGTTTGAATTAAAATGAGGAATCATACACCTAAAAAATGGATGTTCAACAAATAGTTCCACTTTCAACTAAGTAGTTGCATTTTCAATCAAAAAATATTTTTATTTTAAAGAAAAAACAATCGTATTCAACCAAAAAAGACCAATTTTCAACAGAATAGTTAAATCCTTAACCAAAACAGATTAATTTTCATAAAAGAGTTGAATTTTCAACCAAGAAAGAATTTTCAGTCAATAAAGAAAAAATATTTAATCCAAAATGTTGGAGTTTCATTCCAAAGATACGAACTTTCTACAAAACAGTTGAATTCTCAAACCGAAAATGAAGTTTTAACGAAAAAAGTTGTTTTGCAACCAAATAGTGGAATTTTAAACCCAAAGAACAGATTTTTCAACAAATAGTTGAATTTTCAACCAAAAATAATGACTTTTTAACAAAATTGTTGCATTTTAAGCAAAATAATAAAATTTTCAACCAAATAATAAAAGATTTAACTACAAGATGAATTCTCAACTAAAAAAAAAATATATACGTTTGTGGTGGGGTGAAAATTTCAGAAAAATGCGTTAGGTAGTTTGTGGATGACCCCTAAACGTAAACTTCACTTCATCGAAAATTCCCGCACTCTTCCAGGCTTTTCCTAACATTCTCTGACATTCCCTGATAAGTTTCAAGTTCCCTGATTTTCCAGAATTCCCTGAACTTTTAATATTGTTGAAAACATCAGATTTCAGAGGCTCGAGTGAGCGATGGAGTGGATCAAATGATAAGTCAAAACAGGGCAGAGTATGAAAATCTATTGGTGAAAGCTAGTCAACCACCTCCGAGCAAAGTTACTCAAGGCTGCGTCATCGCCGATCATCTGATCGCGTGAGTAATTCGTCAAATGACTTGAAACTATTTTGATTTTAAAATTATCAGAAATATAATTGACAATCCTTTTGTTTTCTAGACTTCTCGAACACGAAATAAATCTCAACCGCACGACAGAAAATACAGCAGTTCTGCGTAAAGTTCAAGACAGTGGAGTTAAATTATTTTATCATCTAGTCCAATTTTATACAGAGGAAGCTGCACTTTGTCCCCCAACGAAACAACTTCTCACAACTTGCATTGAAAAATTGGGACAGGTATTGTTAAATATTTAAAAAAAAATCAAATACATTGGGAATTTCAATTTTGAATTCATTCTTTTGTTTTTTTAAGCTGTTTATCAATGGAGAGGAAAGTCAGGGTCCTGAGCTGCTTAAAGCAATAATGGAACGACCTAATCTCGGAGGCCTTTTAGGTCCTCATTTTACTCCAGTTGCCGGTGGAGCCTCCACATTTTTACAAATGTACCAAACCGTGGTTGAATTATCTACAGGTTCTAATGTGGATTTGTGTTTTGTACTTCTTTCGAAGGTGAGATTACCTATTTCAGGGAACAGAATTAACCTTGAAACCCTTGAAAACTTGGAAATCTCCTTGAATTTTTCACGAAAACCTTGAATTACATTTTTTTCTCTTTTAAAACAGTTATTTTATTGAAATTCGAACAGTAATTCAAATCTATTAGTCTATTGTGAAAGAAGCATCTCGTTTAGAAGAAACCTTGCTTCTGAAAAGTTGTTTATTTATTAAGATATAATTTATCTTTTACTCAATACAGAATAAATAAAGAGATTTCTAGGCATTTTTTTGTAGACTTTACCCATTATTTTATAGATTGCGTTGAACAGACTTTAATATTGTGAATAATTCCATAAGTTTTTTATTTCATCTTCACTAATATAGAATGTTAAAGTGTACATTTTTTGTGATATTTAGCTTACAAATGATAAAAATTGTTAGTTGAAAATTTCGATGTTAATTCAGTTTCAGAATTAGAATGAGCCATGGCCATATAACTGTCAGGTCTCGAATTCTATGCTTTAAGATCATAGAGTCCGAGACTTTAAAGCACGGATCCTAACATGATTTTATTTCACGAAGTCGGAGAATTCATATCTTGAACTCTGTGTCCTTATTTCAGGTAAAAATTGTATCAGTAAAATCACCCGCTTCCGTGAACTCAGATCTCGTGATTTCTCTCCGTATGGACTCACCGAAAATAATTGTTCAACGCTCACCGAATTTCGGTGGTCCTAGAAACGGCCAATTTGAAAAGCTTTGAAATTTACAGCAGTGAAATTGGAAAAAGTTTTTAAAAAACTAGATGCATATAAAATTGGGTTAAAGGTTGAAAACTAAAGGCACTTTCTTATTTTGTTTTGCTATTACTTTTCTTCATACTTATTATTATCTTAGAATTTCTGTTTCAGTTGAAAAAATTCGAATTGCTGATGAAAAAATGTATTTTCTGACGTAAAGAACCTAAGAATACACTTTCAATATTTATTGCTTTTAAGGAACAGAAAATTTCACTTTAAAACGTATTAACTGCATTTCTCTTCGTTTGGAGGAGAATAAATTTCTACTATATAAGGAAATGTATAAGGTTCTTGAAAAATGTCAAAAACCTGAAAGGCTTTGTGGAGCCCAAAAAGGTAAAAGAATATTTTGATAAGAGTTCTTTGTGGAAATTGCTCAAGACTCGTTTGTATTTGAATTTCACAGGTCGTTTGCATATTCCGTTTTATCCATGGGCCATGTATAACCAGTTTTTAATCAATAAAAAAATGACTACACAAATTCATCATTCAGATTCTTAAAATTAATTTTTATTTAAAATATAACAATTTTTGTTGATTTTAAAAATTAGGCTATGCTTGATTAAAATGAGAGAATGAGAACACTTTATACAGATGAAAAATTGAAGTCTTATCATATTTTGATGATGCGTAGTTAATACATACTTTCTTTCAAATGTCTGAGTCTCGAAATTGAAAATATAGAGTACAAACAAATTAAGTTACTGAACGTTTCTTACTGAGTCTCATATTTTCATCTTTGAGAATTTATGGTAGTGAATTATTCAACCATATCGATTGATCCACATTAAGGAAATTGATTTCAAATGAAACTGCGTGCTAGTTTTATAAAAATAAAACAATCTGCTGGCATAATTCTTCTGCTTCATCTAAAAATGTTTTTGGTTTGTACTAAAAAAATATTTTATGCGAATAATAACAGATTGACCAATAATGTAATTTATGAGAACATTTTTTTCTGAATAATTATGTGTTTGGAACATCAATTTTATATCGCTTTCTTGATTAAAAATGAATCTATATCTTCTCTTCGGTTTATGTTGTACAAATTTTCATCTAGAGATGCTTTTTTAATAAAATTTGTTAAATGTGTTTTGTTTGTTCATACATGCACATTAGTGCGGCAATCGTAGGAATTTTAATTAAAATCATTAAACAAGTTGAAATGCTTTATGTACATCAGCAGGTAAGTTTGATGCTGCGGCTTTCCTCCTTACCGACGATTGAAATACTGAATATCTTTTACCATAAGTAGAGTGCTGTTTTTTTAAAACTTTAAAGTAAAGAAATGTATCTTATTCAGTTCTATCTTTCAATGTCAAATAGGTTTTTATATTCATGGATATTATCTTCTTTTCACTGATAACAGAGACATCTAACCACTGCAGTGATAAGTTCATTTTTTACCGACTATATCTCTAGTCTCTACATTGAAATGTTCGATTTACCTATTTTCTGTACTTCTCAAGGCTCTGTTTGCTACTTTATCAAACACTGATAATATTTTTGTTACTTAGTTAATTGATACATTATCCTTTAGATTAAGCTTTCATTTTTATAGCAACATTTCTTTTAGATACTTTTCATCGAAAGATTAAGATTTCTTTAACAAAAACTGTCTTATGAAATCAGGCGGGGCGATTTACAATGGTGGCGAAATATTAAATGTGTAAAATGGTGTATGCATACAGCATGTGTATACAATTTTCGGACGCCCCCCCCCCCCAGCCAGGACACTTCTCATGTGGTACCTTTCAGATCGTCTTAAGCCGTATTCTAACATAAAGCTCATTTTCCTCATTAAAAATAGAACATGAAAACTGAATAATTTTCTTTTAATTACAGACGACTCACTCGAGTGTAATAAAAGCATATATTGTTAAATTTTCATAATCCTTAGGCGGACTATGTACAGAGTGTATTAATGCACTAAAAGCGTACAAAACGAAGTCCATTAAGTACCGTAAAGCGTCCTCATTGTATAAAATATGTATCCTGAGTAAAAGTTTCTAAATGCTCTCCTGTAACAATGATTCGCTCAGGAAAATCAAAAGATTGCACTTTTTTTTAACAATCACTGTTAAATCTCCAATCCAAATTTAGTTCCGTACTTGAAAAAGGAAGATCACTTCCAATTATTGGGAATCGTTCCTACGTATTCCCACTTTTGATAAGCTCTCGACTTGTTCGAAAATCTTGGAATTTCGAAACCATGAACTTCTTACGGGATACCTAAACAATTCAGTATTCACCCTTCCATTTTTAAGCCTCGATTCTCAGATCAACAGCTATTCTGGAAGTTTCAGGTCTCTGGATAGAGCGAAAATTTCTTTTCGGTAGAAGTAATTCTCATAAATTTTGAATTTAGACATAACCGCTCGCTTCAAGTTTCAAAGCAGCTTCATAAGAAGGCAGACCCTCATCGTCGTTATTAGTGTCCTCTTTATTTTTAATGCGACCTGTCTCAGAATCTGGTAATACCGGAAGTATGTTCCCGAGACTTCTGGGTGACTCCTTCTTATCACTTGGAGAGGGTAAACTTTGGGGGTTGAAGATTAGGCTTTCGTAAGCTGGAGGTGGTCCCGGTGTCACGGGACGGGGTAGCGATGATACGGTCCCTTCTTCCGCTGTGGTTAAAGCTGCCCCTCGCTCGTAACACTGAAAAGAAAAGTATAAGAAAAATTGATTACCATTTTTATATAGCTTCGATATTTTACGCAAAGGCATTAGAGAATTTCTAGCTAAACGAAGTAGTTATCGTAATTCTCTCATTTTCATTCCTTAAAAGAAGTATACGTTTTGGAAGAAACACAAAGTCAAATGTGTATGCCTTGTAAGCCAAGATTTTATTTGTTCAAATCGTCAAGAAACTTGAAACTAGCTGTGAATTTGATCTCAGGTGTTTCCACTTTATTTTTATTTATAAATTGTATGGTGCTCATTTGATGAGCACTTTGCTTCATCATTATGATTTATTAGCATATACATTTGATTCTTTATATAGAGGAAGTAAAAATACAAAAATACAAGTAGGTCAATCAATTCATCTGGAATCAATAAATCTTTTCTATTCTTGCATAAACTTTGAATGATGTGATCGAAAAAAGTTTTAATATAAAAAACTGATTTTTAAATAATATAAATTACCATAATATATTTATATTTTTTCATATATATTATATTTTTAAAAATGAGTGTGCCATTTTAGTATATTTCTGAATTTATATAGCATATAACATATTTTTTACGTAATTGAATCGAGCTGAAATTAGAATTTCAATGGATGCTCTGCTAGTACCGGAAAAAAGATTTTCTCTGGTTGGTTTTGGAAAAATATTTGAGCGAAAATATTATTAAAATATAATACACTGTCTACATAGTATTATATAACAAAATGCACCATACTATTATGTATATAAATTTATTGTAACAAATACGATTCACGCTTTTTGAAACTATTATTCTTAAAAATTATTAATCAAAACTATTATTATTTCTCACTGAGCACTCTTGATCTGTATAATTGTTCTATAATAAATAGGTAACAGCGTTCTATAACAGTTATTAAATGTATGTGATACAATATTATTCTGCCACAAGAAGGTAACAGTGTTACATAACATTGTTACAACTGAGTTATGTAATTTTTCCAGAACTGCCATTATGAAAACTTATCACTTCAAACCAAAATTATTTAAAACTATTGTTGTTCCTGACAAATGGGAGTTAGATTCACAAGAGGGTGGGGATAGTGGTAAGGTTCGTTCCTCGTATCTATATAGAAATACATTAGTTTAAAAGAAATGTTGCATGCGGTAAGAAACTTTTTGTTAAACCAATATTATAAAAAATTATGAATTGACACATTATTATTTAATACAATTATTTTCGGTATATCAAGTGCGGGTGAAATCCAGAGAAAGTGCAGGGTGCGGGTGAAAATGAGGGAGGTGGGGCATCGGATCTATAATACGTTTCTTTAACAGAGACAGAAATTCATTTTAATTTTCTCAGTGTTTAAATATTTTAAAGAAGGGTACGAGTAAATTTTTAGTTAATCGAAATACAATACACCTAGAATTTCTTATTTAAAATATGTATAGGTATGTTGACAATGATTTTCAAAGGAAAAAAGTCAGACACGAATTTCATTATTGATAGTTTTAGCTTATTATCAGTCAAGTCGCTGATGTTGAAAATTTTATCAATTTGAATTAGGTAAACAATTTTTGGAAACTAATTTAAAAGGATTTCGTTTGGAAAATATTGACATTTTTGTCTTTGAAATTCGATGGCATTTTACTTTATAGACCAACATTTGAGCCTGCAATTTTAATTTGGAATTATTTTATTTTAACGTTTCTTTTTTTAAATATACGACAAAGTTGTAATTTGCTCAAATGTAATCTTAGACCCTTCAAACTTGAAAGGCTTAAGCTTTTGATGTCTTTCAATTGGATCGCATTTAAATTTACAGGGTCTTAAATTGTGAGAGATTTAAATTTGTAGACTGATACATTAGGGTTTTTCAGTTTTGAAGCATTTAATTTAAAAATTTCGATTTTAATTTTGAGGTACGTTGTAAATTCGTCCCGCTCATTTAATTATTCATTTTAATTCAATTAAGCCCTACTTTTGAAAAAATTGGTTTAAGGAACTATTTTCCGAAGAAAAAGAGAGAGGTAATTAATACTCTGATCTCATTCTCTCTGAATTCATTTATTTTTCTCGCGCGGTATTTTCAATTCTTCCAAATGACAATATTGAGATCCAATCGCCTCTTATTTTTAGGTCTTGTGGGTCTCATTTTAATTTTTTTTTCTACCATTTCTAACTTTTGATTTCAGTATTTTTATCACCCATAATAATTAAATTCAAGATAAAAATGTTGAAAAAAGTTACATACAAGCACTGTAATTCTTAGTCTGCAGATATAATCTTGAATTATAAGCCACATAAAATCTCCGCTGAACCCTGTACAAGATGATCCATAATCAGAGCTAAAATAGCATTATTGTGGACGTACTTTGAAGGTACCTCTAGCCTTTTGAAGATTAAATTTACGTTAATGATAACGTGGAAAACCTCGACCTGAACTGAGAAAGGGAGCTAAAGATAGACTAGCAAAAACAGTTGCTTACAATCTTCCTAAATTAAATATTCATGAAATCGTTATTAATATTTCTTAAGTCCAACCTTGTCTGCACTTGATTATATCCTATCTACAGTTTGTCTATAGTTTGAAATCTAAAAGCAGACACGGTCGTTTTAGTCAGACAACCTCCATGGAAAATTGTACTTTAAATTTTAATTTGAAGTTATTTCTGTTCTATGAATGAAATTCGCTTATAAGATTTGTTTCCTCTAAAAATAAAAACAATTCTACTATTCAAAAATATTCCATTCGGCTAGTCGAATCTGAATTGCACATACTCAATATTTTTCTACCCCTTTTTCATATTTTTCGCTGTCTTCTTATTGTTTGATTTTTTAAATATAATGAGGTAATCAGAATTGTGCAACTTTTAGAACTGGTATTTTAAACGATCTTTTTTACATTTATTTATTTAAAAACATACAAGAGAATAAATGAATGAAAAGAATCTTTTTCGTGAATTTAAAATTCGTAAGTAAGAGGAATGCTCGTTAGTCAGAAGATACCACCGATATTTATAAAAGCCTTGTTTATTCCAAGTCAAAGTAACGCTTGAATGGGGAATATCGCGTTAATATTCAACAGAGCAAGGGACAAGATGATATCTCGAGAGCGATGAAAACATGCACAAAGTGTAGATAGGGAGCTGAATAAAAATTCACTTTTTGCCACCCTCTGTTGATGATTACTAACCCAGAGTGATAACACTCCTCACAAGATTATTAGAGTCCAAAACCTCATTTTTTTATACTTGACTGACGGTCACAAGAATGGAAAAATGTGACACTTAATTTATCAACTTCTAAGAAATAGTATTTTATACCAAAATGCTAAAATAGAACTCAGAGGCAACCTAACGTTCTTTAAAAATTACTGCCTTTTATATAAATAAGTATATTTTGAATAGCAGATTTGAATTATTACACATTTTATTGAGAAAATGGTATTTAACTATTAATCAAGAAAATACTATAAAATGAGGGTCATTCCATTTTATTTCGCTGAAGTCGGTTGAGAGCCAATTAAAAAAAATGTTTATACTTAACTATAATAAAATGCAATGTTTTTAAAACTTATTTATCACGTAAATTTATCATAAATTATGGCTACATTTTTATTCAGAAATTTGATTTTCAAAATGCAAAGGTTCTATGGTTGAACAAACAGAAACTTCGTTGAGTCAAACAAATATTTTTCGGAGTCTGTGTATAATTGTCAAAAATAATTTTATTTTCAAATAATGTGATAATAAATGAAGCGTGGTAGTACAAAAATAGATAACCAACGTTTTTCCGGAAATGTGTTTATTGCATAAAAAAATCTTCAAAAATCAAATGCGTGTTGTGTTGAATGGATTTGTTCCAATTTTCATTTTTTAATATAATAGTTAACAAAATTTTGAAATTAAATTTGAACTAATATTTTATTTTAGGATTTGAGCCTAGTAATATCTTTTCTTCCTTTCAGCATCGATATTTTTTAAAATTATTATTGTTTGTTGAAAACAATTATATTTTTTTAGGCCTTTCAGCGAAAATTTGCATTTTTAATTTCTACCGAGAGCTGATTTCTAAAACCTGTGAAATTGTGATTTCAAAATTCTTGGAAAATTTACTCTGAATTGAATAACTTTTTTAGATCAAATCTTTTTCACCCGCATTCTGAATCTCAATATTTCGGGTGTATGTTTTAATTTCTATCGAAATTGACGATTTTATATTTTTGATCTCGGAAGTGGTTCTTTTTCTTATCTTTAAGTGGTGATTTCGATTTTACAGAATGATTTTTCACTCCCCTGAAAAATTATGATCTTGTTTGTTATCTACTTCTGCAATAATAAATGTTGTTTAATATAAAGAAACTGTTAGATGCTCTTTCGCAGCCTGTAAAATTGTCAAAAATAATGTTGCTTTCAATTAATGTAAAAATAAATGTAACTAAAGAAAATATCTGAATATAAGAAAAACATACTTAATTTTTTACGAAAAATAATGTTTTTAATTAAACTATGCAAATTATCAAAAAAATAATAAGATTATCTCACTTTTATAAAACATTTCCTACAACTGTTTAAATTTATGAAGATGTCGGAGAAAATTACTTACATTTACGGTAGATATTTTGATACTAAAAGTGGAAAATTCCTTTCGATTCGTAGAAATATTAAGAAATATTTCCTATGAAAGTATGGGAAAATTTTCCCATTTTCATAAGCTTTGTGATTTCCCTAACATTTCCGAATTATTCTCGATTTTTTCGTGAATAGTTCCGATTAATTCCGAATTTTCGCCGAAAATGACGGAAAATTATCTATTTTTTGGAAAAAGTATTTTCCCTAACAAAATTTGTGAATATTTCATTCCGAAGGATAGTGAAAATTCCCGAAATTTTTTACAGTGTAGTTAAACGGTGTAAAGATTAAATTGAAGTTGATTGAAAATGGACAAAACCTACAAAGTGATGAATTTCAATGTGAAATTTTATATATTTCTGCATCAAAAATTGAAAAAAGAGCTCAAATTCTGAAAAGTTCTTTATTTTGAGCGCTTTAATTTTTTAATGTTGTGTGTAATTAAGTTTATACTAATTTCAAGCTTCTTTACACAAACTACAAAATAAATTAGTTTTAGTCAAATCCACGGAAAGGCCTGTTTGCATACATTTTGTGTGGTGTCTTTTAAGACTATCGGATTTTTTAAACTTAAACATGAAATTTATAGGACTTCTAAGTTGAAATTATTTTATATGGTTATTGAAAAGTTGTTTAGTTTTAATTTTAAACATTACTGTAAGTGTCTGAAAATTTTAATTCATACTTCCAACTTGTAATTTTTCAATGGTAGTTAGCAATGATATATAGAGAATAATATTTAGCTAAAGAATTCAAGTTTCTTGCTGGCAAAGAAATTATGAAAGAAGAAGAAGAAGAAGAAGTAGATGAAGGAATTAGTACGAAAAACTAAGTTAAAGGCATAAAAATTGGAAGCCTGCAATTTTTTTAAACGGTTGCTTACCATAGCATGAGAATCCATCGTAAAAACTTCAAGACTATGAACATCTGGCTCAGCGCGCCAGTATTGAGGATATTCCTGTGGTCGATGCTTTCGTACATTTCTATGACAGCAGTAACAAATCAGTACGACGATGATAATCACACCGCTCAGCATGGCTCTGTAAAAATGGTAGAAATGATCTTTACAAATATTAGTTTCGAAAAATCAATAATTCAGACTTAAACAATCTACACCGAACATCTCTATTTATAAGATCCATGAATATTGTAATGAAATGAATCGCTACTCGGATACTGTAAGACAAGGCTAAGAAGAAAATGTTTTTACATTTTTCTTAATAAATCCGACTTAATAGAGACTAAATAATTATGATTTTCCCGTACAAATTCGGAACTTTTTATAAAAATCGTTTTACAGCAAAAACCAACAATTTTATTTGGGTTAAAATTTGAGATAAGTTTGTTATAATTATTATATAGGATAGGTGACGTAAACATTCAAAAAAATTGCAAGTAAAGTTTTGCAAGCGTAACGACGAAACTGAACCATTTATCCTTATTTAGTTTTCAAATCTAATCAATTGAAATTTATACTCTGAAATTTAAGATTGTGCCATTCTTCAAATTTTTAATTTAAATACCAAACTTTTTAAATTAAAATTATTTAACTTTGGAATGACTTAAATGGATATATATATATATATATATATTTCTTTAATTAAATGGATTCAATTTTGAAATTGAACAATGTTAAAGGTTTCAATGTAAAATTGTTCAGTTTGGAGTCATTGTGCTAAAATTATTAATTCTAAATGCTGCAAATGATTATGTAATTATTACTCGTCTAATTACGCATTTAAAATAATTATTGACATGAGCTTAAAACTATTACGCAATTTCCATTTCGTATGATTTAAGGATCACTAATTAATCTGCTTTTCAATATAATTTAGGTGATTACATATTGCGTATTATTCTGAATGAATATTTAATCATAATTTTTATTTAGAATTCAAATTATCTTTATTGCGTATTTATTTTTGCTTATCTGTGAAATGTAAGATTACAAAATGTACTGAGTTCGCGACTGGCGATATTTGCTGTATTATGTTAGCTTTCATACATATATACATATATGTAGCAGTATATTAAACTCATATTCACGAAATGCTAAACACTCCCCAGGTGAACATTTCACGAATATTCGAGCCTACTAAAGTTTACGAGTATTGACGCGATAAGTAAAGGTCGTTTTATATTCTAAAATTCGGTTGCAGTGTGAAATTTATCGAAATATCTAGTCAAAAATTACTTAAAATATCAATAAATAAATAGTTATCGTTACTTGGTAAAGTTTTAAAATGAAAATAAATTCTTTTTGATTTCTTTCCTCATAATTTTTGAAATTGAAGTGAAAAAATATAATCTTTCCCTTTATTTTAATTATGTCGTTTACCTAACTGAAAATAGTCAGGTCAGAGGACGTCAAAGAATTTTCAGATCTTTAGCGAATCTCGGAAGCGATTAATGTTCGCTATTCATGTGTGTTAAATTTAATTTTAAGTGCTTTAGTGAGTGAGCTTAACACACTTTACAGCTTAATAAATCTCTTCAACTAAAAGGTTTCAAAATTTCTGTGACATGAAACAAAAATCAACAAATCGAGTAAAAACTTACAAAAAAACTTGTTTCAACTGAATTCACCTGCTAATTTTACATTCTTTTTCATTCTTTCTGAATTTTTATCGCTCAACTCAATACGTGGAAATGTGATTCAAAGAAGACTTTTTTGCTTGTGTGTAGAAATGTAAGAAGGAACGAAATTTTGAGGGACAAGTGTGAAAATCCTTGACTATTCAAGAGGCAAGGGTTTTGGGGTATTCGCACGGTTCTAAAGTATCAGGTCGAGACCCTAGATTCTAGAAGTACACTCACAACACGTCCGCTTTTCCAAAAGAAAGTCTCGTGCTTTGTGGCGAAACAGTGATTATGGTTGAAAAATCGAAAAAAGAGGAAAACTTGAGCTACATTCAGGGTTGTTACCTACAGAACCTGAAAAATCTCGAATATCGGGAAAAGTCCTAAAATTTTGAAGAAGAACCTGGCAAGCCTGGAAATTTTTTCCATTTCTTATTGAAGTTTTGGTAATTATTGTAGTACTTTTCTGATTAATGATTTAAACAAAAATTTTGTAAGTATTTACAGATTTTTGAAATTTTGACACAATTCTAGAAAATATTTTAACAATTTAATAAAATACTGTGGAGACCTACCTTTAAAATGATCCCGAGTAATTTAATAAATGTTAATTATTTTCAGAGTTATTCGAGTTTCTCGGAAACATCTCAATTTCACGTTTTCGTTAATATATTTTTATAAAATTAATATATTGCCTTCAACTTGGGCTTATTATACGTAGTATTATTATCTTTCGTGCTACTTCGAGGAAAATTTTTTTATTTTAATGTTACAAAAATTAAGGAACTTCAGCAACAGCTCAAAAACAGGAGACATTGGCAGCTTTCTAAATTTGACTTGTTCCACTCTGAATATTTAATTTTTAAACTTTAATTCGATTCAACTTTTTAATTTTTGTCCTTAATTACATTAAAATTTTTATTTTCTATGCTTTAATACTTAAAATTACCAGCCTTAAAATTACAAATATTTTCATTTAATGTAGAAGCTTTAAAAAACTTTGATTGGAAATCTTAGAATTAGAAGCATTTTTATTTATATTTAAAAAAATCTTTAAATGCTTTATGTTAGTATATATTTAAGTTTGAAGACTTTTGATTATTTTTAATTTTTAAATTAACAGCCTTAAAATTTCAGATTATGTTCAGTCTTGAACGCTATAAAAATTCAAGTTTCTTATTATTAAAGCTGTGCAATTTTGAACATTTAAAAAAAATTTATATTCTACCTAAACCATCGTTCTATTTTGAATGTTCACTTTGAAACTTTAAATTTATAATATTGATTTTATGTACCTCTCTGCAACACAATTATAATATTCAGTATTATGGATTTTCACTCAAAGCTTAATATCAGTAATGTAAACTAATGTATAAATTGACATTAATTTTACGTTAACTTATTTAAATTGACGAAAATTAAATTATTGAGTGTTAATAAATTATTCAACCAAGAGGTTTATCGCTTATTTTCAAAGCTATTATTCTTTAGCAAATTATAAAATATTTGAATTATTAAAATATATTGCTTACCCTCCTAGAAGAATGTTAACATTTCCATGAAGATCAGTTTCGAAACGACCAGATCTTCCATTCCCACTAGAGGACATATTATATCCCTGAAGAATATAGCTTGTACCAGCACCACTCGAATTATTCGAATAATATTGCGATGTTTGTACTGCTGTTAAAACTGCAATTCTCTTCATTGACATCTTAAAATTGAAAGAATTTCCTCCTTTTTTGAACCTTTTAAATATATTCTATATCTTTAGTTTTCTTATAGTCTTCGATCTTGACTTCATCTATATTTATTTAATTATTTTATTCCTAAATAATTAATCTTATTTTTTGTATTCTTTGCAGTGCGTTCGACAATAAATATTGGCGTCTCTTCATTAATATCTTTTAGTAATTAATACCTTGAATATTTCTTTGTGGACAATCAAATTTATCTTTCTATAATAACATTATTTTACATAAAATAATCACAGCCTATTTATTGAGTGCAGGAAGTAGATTTCGTGATAGTGTACCAAATGTTTCTTGGAATTATCTTAGAGTCTTAAATTAGAATTTGAGTCGTCTTTGGAATCTGAAACGGAAATAATGAATCCATTGTTATAATGTGTAAACAAGAACTTTTTTTAAATTTCAGGTCTTGCAGGTGAAAAAGATTTTGGATGAGGCAACTCGCAGAATTGTCAGAATTGACAGGTGAGTAAAATTAATTTTAATTTTAATGTAAATAATTCAAAACTATCCTAACTTACTTCATTTATTTAAACCTATCATGATGTTTTTTCAGTTTACACGTATTTAATGTTTTTTAATCCAAGTGAAAAACACTCATGAATATTAATATGTTCGATCGGGTTTGAAAACAGGCTGTTATTGTTCGTTGGAAGAACGAAGAGCAATTTCAAATGCTTTCAGATGAAAGAGATTATGTTGCTTATATCAATTCGGTACGTTTTTGATTTTCTCGTTTCGTTTTAATCTCTTGATAGCATGCCGGGATATAGTTCTAGAACCTAGAATAGAACATGTTTTCTCTCACATTTCCTTGCTGGGTTTTTCGTGGGCAATAACAAATTTTCTATGTATATATATTCATTATGAGCAAATATTTTGAATATTTTTGATGGTCTAAAGTAGTATACTGTATTGGTCATGAAATTAGCAAGTTTAGATGTTAATCTCAAGCAAAATAAAAATAAAATTTTCTCTTGCTCGTCGTGAAAACTTTTTACTTTCTCCTTCGTTGACTATTTCTTTCGAAATATTCGATATTAATTAAAATAAATTAATTCTCGCGTCAAACGTAATTTACTTAATTGTTGTCCACTGCGTGTCAGTGTAACTCACCTTTCCTAGTTTAATTGCTTTGCTTCCCTGTTTGAAATTTGCACTCGTGCTTGCGTACAGCTCAACGTCAGAGGGGGGTATTTGAATAAACAGTGAGAAAATGTCCCAAGTTGGGTCTTTTTACTTGTTTCTAAAACGACAACTTATTATTTGTATAAAAGGGGACACGGAAAGCGTTGTCATTAACTCGAATTAGAGAAAATCTCGTTGGAGAAGTTTTTAATTGGAACAGGAGCTGTGATTTATAAATTCTAACTACGAGTTCTGCAATTTTTTTGCTTTGTGCAATATTCTGCTTTGAATTTTTCATTTCATGAGAGTTTTGCAGAAATTTTTCATTGATAAATAAGCTCAAGTTTTGTCTTTGGTAAAAATTTAAAACTTGAGTTATGCAATCAAATATTTGAATTTAAATAAAACCTACTTGGTACTCAGCATTTTATGTTTTCAAGTTGATTCTGTAGTTTGAAATGGGTTCAATTTTAATATTTAAATTTTGTAATTAATGTTTAAAAATAAACTCTATTTTGACATTATTGTATAGACATTATATTATTCTATATTCTGACCAAATATGTAAAACACTATTATTTTTTTTATTCTCGCCTGACACTACGCTATTTTAAAATTTACATCTAAAACTGAAGAAATATTTTTTAAAAATAGTTGAAATGTCATTCTATCGACAGACCCAACTTGAACCTTTGTTGAAAAATAAAAAAAAATATCTTATTTTAGTCAAATGAGAAAATCATTTCATAATTTTCGATCATTATCAGAACCACGGAACAAAAATGGCGACAAAAAATGCTGGTTTAAAAGTTTACAGAAATTTTTCTTTTAGTGATCTAATATTTTTAGCCGTTATATAAAATATGTTTAAATTTGTCAATATTTTTTCGATTTTTCTTTGTAAGTAAGCAGGATGTTAACTACGGATGAATTTTGGCGTACATCTGTTTCAGAAATAATTAAAAAGTTAAATTCATTTGAATTGAATTTTACTTCAGATGAACTTCTTTAAATTCTTTTGTACTAACTTGAATTCACCGGAATTTATTAAAACTCGTGTTGAATTGTCTTCAATTGTTTGGAATACACTCTGAATTGAATCGCATTTCCATAAAATTGGATGATTTTTCTTGGAATTGATTTGAATACACCTTAATTTGATGAAAATTCACATTGAATTGTGTGGAATTCATCTTAAAATTCCTAATATTTAGTTGAATTTGGCTTAAAATTTGATGAATTCAGTTTGAACTTTTTGAATACATTTGATTTGTAATAATTTGAATTAACTGTACATTTTATTTACTTCGAATTTAACTTAATGTAACTTGATATACGTGTGAGCACAATTTAATTCAATTATTGCCAGTTGAAGTTATTTGATTTCGTGTTCAGCTTAATTCTTATTGAATTTAATTTTGGTTTCCTTGGAACGATTTGAATTCACTTAAATTGAGTTAACTCGTTTTTTAATTATTTGAAGTCACAGTGAATTTAGACCAATATTTTTGGATTTCGGTGAATGCCCTTGGAATTTATTTGAGTTTTCAATAAAATTTCAATTCAGTTAAATAATTTCAATTAATTTTTAATTTTCAACTTGAATTGAGTATAAATCTCGTTTGTAAAAAATTTGGACCCCCTCCCCCGCCTTTCAAGTCAACATTCTTCTTATCATTTGAAAACGCCTAAAATTTGCGCTGGATATAATTTTATAAATGCTTTTAATTTGGTCATCCTTCTTAAGAAACAGATTACAAATATCTGACAGTTATACATACAAATATATACCAGTACATATAATTGATATCTTAATAAAATATTAAAAAAACATACTATATTTTTGGATTTATTGATATTTTTTGATATATTATATATTGGATTTATTTGAAGTTTTGAAAATTTCTGAACCAATATCAGCTGAAAAAAGAACATTTTTGTATGCATAATTTTTAAAAACAGCAGTTTGTTCCAAAATTGTATTTGTTTTGACTCATTAGTCACTGGCAAAAATATGTACCTAATAATTTATTATGAGGATTAGATTCCATAATATTTTTGTAAACATCTCTATACAATTTCATATAAATTTGTACGGTTCTATTTGATCTTTTAAGGACATTTAACAGTTGTCACGTAACCAATTATTGCATGTTATTATTTTCGGCAGCTTAATAATTAGGTAAATGAATCTATTGTGCTATAATATTTGAAAACGTTTCAATGAATATAAGGGCCTGTCTGTCTGGCCCATTTAAGTTTTTATTTAGTTTCTATAACGTAATTTTATTAATTCTTTTTTAGCTGGGGCTCTAAAGCCATGCTTTTAGTTACATTCCAAATGAAAAAAATAAAATTGCACTATTTAAACAAAATATAAACTCAAATGGGCCAGAGAGACGTGCCCTTATATATTTTGAATCATTTCCCAAAATTTCAATACAATATTGTGAGACTCTGGTACACGCCCTTAAATTCAATTTCGCATTTGAAACCCAAGATTCGAATTTTCTGGTTCAGTTCGAACCTTATTTTCAGGGCAGAATAATATTTCTAAATTTCCTCATAAAAAAGAAACGTTTACAAGGTAGGAAGTTCATTTTAACTGGACACTCGACTATACCTTTTGGCAGGAATGAATCGATTGTAAACTTGTTACATTTACTATATGCTTCAACAACATGCATGACATTCAAAGTAATTGTTTCTTTTTCCGAGAGCAATACACTCTTGCATAATAAGAAAAAGCTGCATTTCTAGAAATCTCACAATCTTATAAACAAGTTACAAAATTTATTTTCAGTTATTCAGTCCTTTCCTACAGAAAACTTTTCTCTCATAAACGGAGATCTAAGAAATATTATTCTTGCATAGTAACCTAAAGCGTAATACACTTCTTTAGTTATAATGTGCTATTTTATTGCATGTAGAACCATTGGCGGAACTGTTAATATTGAATTAATTCACTAATATTTAAATCTAGTCTAATCTTTTACACTGTTCACATTTCATAATTGCAAATTAAGTGACGTTGAATGAATCGACTGAATGCGACTTGACCTTGGTCTCTTTTTTATTAATAATTGAGAAAAGTAGTTCACCCCGCGACTAGTTGCGGTTGGTACACGTAATATCGCTAACTTGGACATGTATGCCAGTTTAATGTACCCGGTATCACTACCCTAGACACTAAGACACTATAAAAGGTCTAACTCTTTTGTCGTCTCGGTTTACGGTTCTTCTGCTTGCGTGTTATCATTTAAATTTGCCGCTTCTACTCGTCTACACACTTTTTTTTATATCTGATGTGTCGTTTATTGGTAAACTGAACCCTATACCCACCTTCTTTACTCCGCCATGCGGTTTCGCGCTATCAAAAGGTATTTCCCTTACTTTCATAATGATCAAAGAAAAAAAATTGTGTACACACTTTTTGCTTCTATACAGAATCAATAGAAAGATATAAGATGCCGAAGTATGTTATGGGAGTGTCATCGAAACATGAGCAGATTCTTATGACATAAAGGGCTTTTCCAAAAATATTGGCCAACACTTAGCCCTAAAACTTTCCAAGGTCGATGGGTCTAATAAAAAAGGAAAATGAAAGAATATATAAATAGATCAGATTTACATCGGACGAATTTTGCGCGGAGGTTCAATAGGAAATCGATATTGCTTTGCATCTATTGCATTCCTTGCAAATTTCAGATGCAATTCTGTTAGTCATACATATTTATTAGGTGCAATTAGGTTGTATATTAATCTCTATCTCGAATTATTACTGGTATTTTGAAAATTCTTAAAAAATGCTAGATTCAATAATAGAAGATCAAAGCAGGAAAACTGTCATCAACAGAAGAACCTTACCTTTTCTTTCGTTACACCTATCATCAACACTTTTTGCACCACTCTGAGTAATAAATCAACAATCACTGGTTAAATCAAGTTTCACGTGTTCACCATAGAGTGACATCATTATTGGCTCTCTCTCTCTTGACACCATATATGATATGATATCATTTAGGAGGAAAAGGAGCATCCTCAACCCATGGTTTTGGGATGGTCGTACATATCTCTGATAAGAGTTATTTTTTCTTTAATTTGAAAAAGAGACGTTGGGTCAGGAAGTGGGAAAGGACAACCTGTCTGAGCGTGGTACCGTATCGGTAGAAACTGTGGTCATTGCGCGTTGCTTGGCTACACTCGACTATGACTATACAGACTACCAACCAACGAACCTGCCAACCAACCTACCTCCCTCCCAACAGGACTTGCGTCATGGTTTCAACCGCCTTACCTAACCCGCTCCTTCATTCCTTTTCCCTCCCCCACCCGTGAACTACCCCTGGCATATTCACCCTTCCAGCTATTACTCCAATTATGCTCGCCATTTGCTCAATTTCTCCTTCTGTCGAAGGGAAGTCGTTCAGCTTATTTCCTATTCTTGGATAGTTTGCAGGATATGGAATGAGGTGTCCAGGAGACGAGAATTTCGGACTAGCTTTCTGTAAACTCTCCTTCTGATTCAAGGGAAGTGTATTATCCTAATGACTGTGGCAATTGGGTGGAAGACGACGTATATCTGGGTGTTTGGGTACATTTGGGTTGGTCGCTTTCTGGATTGAGCTTCCTTGACTAGTGATAGTATATAGATCTAGAGGTCTTGTTATTTAAAGGTCGATTTCACACCAATCCCGAAGTATCCTTTATGGCTTATGCACCGAAGTCGGAAAAAAGTGTTGCTCATACTGAGAAATGAATGTGTATTTTGTAAATTTTCAGTTGAGAAAATTATTAACCAGTCCACGTTTCCGTTGAAAAGACTTCGTCCCAAAGGTGCGAACATCAAGATTTTTTTGTTCATTTTGTATGCGATGTCTTACAACTATTTTTCGATAAAAAACAAAATCTTCTCCGGAGCCGTATTCGAACTGTCTGAAAATATTTATTATTTTAATTTTTTAAAGGTTATCTTAGAATAAAAAGTTTTAGGTATGAGTACATTCTTAGCTTTTCTATTAGAAATAATGATATCACCAACAAGAAGTAAGAAAAAAAGAAATTTACAAGGAAATCGAAAAATCAAGTTTTTTAAGAAAACGAAGTTATGTCAAAATGATAAATGTAGTACTTTCGTAGGAATTGTTTTAAGGAACAATTTTGTTTTCTTAACTTTTTTTCATATCCCATTTCGTTTTCAATAAAACTGGGTATTTCTATTTATTTACTTTAGAATTAATTTGTTTTCAATCACACTTCATCCAGTCATTTCAACGAAAACGTGAGTTGCTTCAAGCTATTATAAGGACGAAAGACAAGTATTGGGAAGTAATATTCAAAACGGTTTTTATTCAACAAATGTTTATTTCTTTGAAACATTTTTTTCATATCGCTTCTTAAATTCTTTTTAAATTATTCCATTTTGATGAATGACGGCTCATTTCCAGATCAAGATATTTTCTATAACTGCACCATATCAAATCTTTGAAAACAAGCAACTGGCTATATATTTGTCAACTAATTCACTTAAAATAATGGGATATGGTGAATTTCGTGAGGAAACGTTTTCTTCACAAAACAATCAATCATTATTCATTAAAATCACATAATTAAAAGAAAAGTTTAAGTAGGTGAACAAATTTTATATTTTCATTTTATTTTCAAGACCAGACTTTCCATGTTTATACTGTCTGAAGGGAATCACTTAAATGTCACTTGATATCACATGAAATAATGATTACATTTCGATAGATAGAAGATAATTTACTTTACAATATTTTTTTATGAACTGAAAATTATTAAAAAGAAAATGATTAAACTTTGAAAAGTATAAAGCACAAATTAACAGTAGTTGAAGCCGTTTGTAAAAAAGGAGTCTAAGTAGCGTTGAGGTCAAAATGCAACTAAATACGCAAAAAGGGTCTATTAATGTCTAATTATGCTTAAAATTGGTTAAAAAGTATGAAGATTATCGAATAGGGATGTAACTCTTTTTTTTAATGTCCGCTGATATTAGAGGTTAAAATCTAAAATGTATAATAAAAACTGTTTAAATCTAATAAAAAAATGAAAATAAGTTCAATCGCGTGAAAGGACAATGATTTTATCAAATTTAAAAATAGAGTAAATCAGAAAAAACCCTTCGGTAAAAAAAATTATAAGCTAAATCATAAACAGTTATCTCATTGTCAAAAACGGATCTGCTTATCATTGAAAAAAATGTCACTAATGAAAGAGGTTCAAATAAGGTTAAAAATGTTCTGTGTGAGTAAAATTTTGCTTTACAGTTCTAATGTTAAACCTCGTAAGCCAAAAAAGGATTGAGGAAATTGAAATAATATAAAAAAATAAAGGTAAGTAAAAAATTGTGTTTGATTTTCCGAAAACGTAAACAGAATATGCATCGTGGAAAAGGGATCTTAGTATTATGTTGGATCCCTTTTCCTCTGTAAGGAATTCATAGTTATGTTTATTCACTTTTTTATTTTCCTTGAAATTGATATTTTAGTGGTCAGGCCCCTTGTTGACAAACGCGGTTTAAATCATTAATTCAAAACAATTAAGCTTCACAATCCTAATGTGAAGTTTCATCGGTTCTCGAATAATTATACATTTAAGATATAAAATAAATTCAGTTTTAAAAGGTATAAATGCGAATTTGTTTGAAATCGAAAATGTTATAAATTTTTGGTTGAAAAATCTAAATTATAAAGTTTTGAATTGCATAATTCTAAAATGGTAGAAACTTTCGAGGCTTCAAATTTCATATTGTTCGGGTTTGGAAACTTATTTTTGAAACTATTAATTTTGTAATATGACACCTAATTTTTAAATGCATACCGTTTTTAATGTATTTTGAGAATTATTAAACTTTTACGGCATAAAATTTGAAAATGCTCATTTTTGCAGGTTTCCAATTTCCAATTTAAAAATGTTGAAGGTTTCTGTTTGTACAATTAAAATTTAAAAAAAATTAAGCTCAAACACTTCGCATTCGCAAATGTTCAATCTGAAACGTTTAAAATTCATAAACATTCATTTTTGTATGTTTTATAGTATTGAGATTTTTCAAGTTTAAAATAAAATAAGATTTTTAAGTGATTTTCATTTGCTGATTATCTATATTTGTTGAAATGTGTTATTTTAAATTATATAATTTTAAAGTCATTATAATGAAATCTATTTATATTAAAATTTGTAATTGTACATTATAGAAAGTTTTCATTTAAAATTCTGAATTACAGTCAAAGTCGGACATAACGCCCCCGGATATATCCCTTCCGAGAATTAACGCCGCGCGCTTCGCGAAGTAAATCGCGAAGTTATTGGAGCAATGATAATGAAAAAGAGCAGTGAATATTAATTTATTTTAATAAAACATTTTTTACTACGGTTTGAAATTAATTATTTACTATAAGGTTTCTTGTTAATATTTAATTGAAATTTAAATTTATTCTGATTTGGTGATGTTGACGTAGCTGCCCAAGAGGCTCTGCGATTCAACAAAAAAAAACAAAGAAGAGGAAGTATTGGATAGGCAGAGATAGAGTATGATAGTTTCGAAACGAAAAGACCTGCCATTGGGACATAATCGGACCGTCTCTATCTGTCTCGCCGATCGACTTCAGGCATCGAAGTCCCACTGTGTAGTGTTTTATAATGTCAAACTGTCAAGTGTTGACGTGAAAATGGTGAGAAATGTCTTTTCCGTGATTTTATGTTGAATAACTTCTTCGTATGTCTGGTTATGAAACTACGTCGTCATTATGCGCTATATACGCAAAAGTGCGTAGTTCCCACTTAAAGTGTTGAGATGCGGTGTTTTGGTGAAAATAGTCATATGTTTTTTGATACTGCTGTCTTCGAATGATTTAATCAAGTGAGCGACAGAGTATCTGGATCGATTATTCAATAGAAAGCTCTTTTTTCAAACGAGATGTTCCACGGCCCGCAAACATTTTGAGTACGTAAGCAGGAAACACATTTATTTTAACGTCTAACAGCAAACTGTCTTCCTCATATCCGTTAAATATTTAGTTTACCCTCGTCTCCGTATTAGAAAAACAGTTTTCAAAATATTTTCTACCACGCAGTAAAATCTACCGGCAATGGTTTATACGCCCCTGACTGTTTACATCCGGAGTGGAGCTATGTCAAAGTTAGTTCCGCCCACCGTCAGCCCCAAAACCGGCGTTATTTCCGAGTTTGACTGTATTTTAAATGTTTTAATTAAGTAATGCTACAAATTCAGAAGAGTTTTGCTGTGAATACCAATATTTCTATTTTAATTTTGTATACACATAAAATGAAAATTGAGATTCTTTTAAATTTCAGTGACCGGGAATTGTTGTTCACAAACCGGGGGGGAAAAATTTGGCAGTTGAAGACCCGAATCAAGTAACCAGCTATCATAACTTGACTTGTAGAATTTATCCTAAAAAAAAAGTGTATCTATCGATCCGGGCAACTGCAGCCCTTTGTCAGAGCGGAGGAGAGATCGATTTTATACGACACGCGATCAATGACGCTTCACGTCACACAAGCTATCTAGGAACTTTAACTATGATTAGAATGATAATATTGCATATGGGAAGGAGTTGTGTATACTAATCATGAGGTGACCTTAGGTACTTATTGTTAGAATGTATCTATTTTGTACGTACCTGGCGCTATACTAAGTAGTACACGCTCGTTTTAGTCAGACCAAGTAGAGAAGGGACTTAACGATGCGGCAAGAGGTTTTATTTCACAAATAAACTAGATTATTCTATTCGGACCGACGAAATTGTTAACTGGCTTATTTGTTAGTATATTTGTATCGAGGTAAAACACCTGTAAGGCTTCAAGTATTTTAATTAATCAAATGTTTCGCCTAATTTATTAGTCTTTTTTTATAATAAATCGTGAGCTAGAATTATTACTTTGTTTTTAATAATTAATACTAATTACTACTTTCCTAATTGGAATACACATTTTAATATAAAATATTGATATTATCAATACTGGATTTAAAGAATTGGCACCCCTAGGGCATAATTACTCAGGAATCCTTACCCCTACCTCTACTTTATACTGTAATACATTTAATTTAACTAAATAATTTCATTAAAACGCGTAAATATTAGTTTTAAATAACTAATTTTCAAAATTTTATTTGTTCCTCCGATTTTGAATGTTCTGTTTTCAAATTTAATCTACTTAAATTTGCAGGATGTCTGTCGACGTCGATTAAAAAAAATCACTAATTTTTTATTTGAGTAGAAAACTGACAAAAAACATAATTTTGGATATTAGTACTATCTACTTTTCTCTGTTTATTGATATTTCCCCCAAAACACATGGAAATAGTAATTTTACTATTCACGAAAGGAAATTTTCATTATAGATAAAATGACTTAATTTTTTCAATTGTTTAAAAACAAATTAATAGATAAAACTGACATTTACTGCATTTTCAGTGTTTGAATACATTATTTATACTGAGTTTGTTGCTGAATTACGTGAAAGTATTAAATAATCATGACCGAGAACTAACCGAGAATAAAAGCCATTGTTCTCAAGAAAAATAACGTGACACAATTTTCTTACATAGAACATTTTTATTTTCTCGACCCTGAAATTTGTGTTTGGGTTGAAAATTCAACTATTTTGGTAAAAAATGAACTTTTTTGTTGAAAATTCAATTGTTTTGTGAAAAATTCGTCTTTTTTGTTTGCAAATTCTATAATTTGGTTATTTTGTTTTCTTTCTTTACTGAAAAATCTTTCTTGATTTAAAATCAAACTCTTTTGTGGAAAATTCGTCTTTTTGGTTTGCAAATTGATCTTTTGTGTTAAAAGTTTAATCATTTTATGTTAAAAATGCAACTATTTGGTTAAAAAGTAATCTTTTTTGGTTGAGGATTGAAAAATATTTTGTTGAAAATTCATCTCTTTTATAGAAAATTATTCTCCTTGGTTGAAAATTCAACTTGAAAATTGAATTGAAACTTGAAACTTAAATTGAAAGTTGAACTTCTTTGTTAAAGATTAATTTTTTTGGCTGAAAATTCATCATTTTAATTGAAAATTCATCTCTTTGGTTGAAAATTAATTTTTTCGAAACTGAAAATTTAACTGTTCCATTTTATGTTGAAATATCAACTATATTACATTGTTTGTTGACAATTCATCGTGTTTAGTTTAAAAATATTTTATTTTTTTAACTTAAAATTTCTCTATTCTATTTTTGATTGGAAATTGGTATTTTTTAGTTGAAAATTGAACATTTTGATTCAAAATTCTTTTTTTTTTGGTAGAAAGTTAATCTTAATGGTTGAATATTCATCATTTTAGTTGAATATTTAAGTATTTGATTGTAAATTCACCTGTTCAGTTGAAAATGGACATATTTCGTTAAAAATTCGTCTTTTTTGATAGAAAAATTAATCTGCTAATTTGAAAATTTACCTTTTTTTGGTTAAAAATTCAACTTCATAGTAGGAAGTTGAACTAGACGGTAATCTTTTGTATGATAAAATTGTTCCTGAAATGAAAAGAAGTGACTTCACAGAGAAACCCCATCTTCTATGTTCAAAAATTCGAAATAAATGCATTGTTTTACAACAGTTGCTTATAACAATAAAAATTATTTTTGAATTTTTTGTGCCAGGATATCATTCTTGAGATGAAAATAAAGGATCCCGCAGCGAAAAAAAAACATTTTCTTGCTAAAAATGCGATATAAATTAATTTGTTCCCAAAAATTGTTACTAACAATTATAATGGGTGATACTGTTTTGCAGGGAAGAAGAGAAGTGACTCCAATAAAAAGAAAAATTGTGAATTTTTGTCGTCATTTGTAAACTTCAATATTATATTTAAAAATATTAGTTTTTTTGTAATGTTCCTTTGCGTTCAAAAACACATTTTAAATTTTTTGATCGGTTTACGAAAATCCGGAATGTAGCATTAATTCAAGAACGAGGCGAGCGAAACTATAAATCTAGTTTGATCGAAAATTAAATATGCATAGGTGTCGACTTTTTGGGACATCACTGATCCATCAGTGATTTCTATCCACGAATGATCAATAAATTGGTACTGAAATAAAAAATAATATTTTCTACCTATAACTGTAGAGATACAAAATTATACAAATGAGAATTTAGTTACGGAAAAGTAAAATACAATTGCATTGGTTTTAAGGGATTATCGACAAATTCTGAAAGATACATTTTGTGGGATTTTAGAGCTCTGAAAGAAAAGGAAATAACTTAAAATTAAACATCATTTTTGGTATTCAAAATTGAACAATTTTAAATTTTCAGTTATTGGAAGTAAAAGATTGCAAGTTTAGTATTCGAAATTTGAGAATTTTTAATAACAAACCCTTCAAAAATAAATGATTTTACACAAGAAGTGTTTCAAATTATTTATTTATTAAAATATTAAATTTCAAAGAAGTAACAATATAAAATTTAATAAATTTGAGCAAGCAACGCAAAATTGTAATTGCTAGAAATTTGAACATTTCAATTTGAAAATGCTGTATATTAAAACATGTCAATTTTGAAAGCTTAAAATCGTAAATGTTTTTATTAGAATTTTCTCGCATTTACTAAAATTTAACAATATAAAATTTAATTATTTATAAATTGGTATCGTGATATTTTTATAAATTTTGTTCATAACTGTAGAATTGCAGTAATTTATCGATGGCCCTCAAATAAAATTGTAGTATTGTCAAAAGCATATGAGACATATTACAAATATGAAAAAGAAATTCAGAAAGTAGGTCATTTTTTAGGGGAAATAAAAGATACATTAAAATTTGGTGTCAAGTTGTAAAGTGAAGTTAAGGTGAATGTATGAAGATTTCAATGTGGCAAGTATTACGAAGGTAGGAGAATGTCTGGAAATTTTTACGAGGGTGCATCACTATCGTGGCTAGGTTTTACTTTCCGTTGACAATATCGACATGGTATACTTTTAGAAGATTGAATTCCCCCAGTAACGCAAGCAATTCAGCTTCTCTTATGGCATTTATATTAGACATGGTGTGGCCTTTGTTTAACTATTTTCACGGAATCCTAACTTTTCTTTCTTTTCGCAGTTTTTCTTCAAATTCAATTTTGAAGGAAGACACGAGTTTATAGACATTAATAGTTAATAGTTTCTTTTTATTTATTTTTTAAATACATACTTGAATAAAAAAAAAATAAAAAAATAGGTAGATCATTTAAAAAGCGATTTAAAAATTAGAATTGCATACAAAATAAAAATCACAAGAGATAAATCTTTGATTATAATTCCAGAGTTTCACAAAGAATGTGATGGGATATTTCTAGGTGGACTCTTCTTCTGTCTTTTGATAGGAAATGAAATGAGTGTGACGTCAGATTTCAATTAACGAAAGATTGTATTTCAAAGGTTTAATGAAAGGGGCACATGTGTTATAATTAAATGGCTTGGCGTAAGACGTGGACTATTCATTATTAATTAATATGTGGCTTTTGTATGCTAAGCGTAAAAATTCTCTTTACGTAAATAAATGTAAGGTTTCAGAAGAAACTTCCAAAAATTTGTATTTATGATTCAACAATATTTTGAATTGAGAACTTCTAATATTGGAAATATTCCAACTTAAATTTCAAAATTTAAGAATTTCAATTCGGAAGCGCTTAGGATTGAACAATTTTAATTTTTAAACTTCAAATTTTAATTAAGTAATTTCAAAAATTTCATGGCGTGCTATTTTGTATCTTTTAAAATTAAAACCCTTATCAATTGAACAATATTAATTTTTGAAAGATTCAGCTAGTTACTCATTTGTCATGTTAAGCGTTTAAAATGTTACAATAATTATTTAAATAAACTCGTAGTAATGTATACAATATGAAGTTCAAAGCTACTAGATAACAAAAATTATTGCGAAAACAGGTTATAGCATACAAAATTCTTGAAGTTGTGTTGAAAGGATTTTTTTTTAATTTTCCTGTTTGTATAGTAATACAACAAAATTTTATTTAAGTATTCATTAGAATTTTAGCGTAGTATTTTAGCATAGCAAGATTTTATTTTTGTAAAATATTGAAAATTCGATTTTTAATCGCTACAGAAAGACGATTTTTAAAACCTGTGAAATTGTAACTTCAACATTCATTGACGTTTTACTCGACATTGGCTAACTTTTTAAGATCAAACCTTTTTACCCGCATTCAGATACGCAATACCTAAGGAGCAGGTTTTTATTTTTTATTGCAACTGAAGATTACATTTTTTATTACAATCCAATTTGTGGTTAGTGTCACTTTGAGATTTTCAACCTCCACATCTATTTCCTCGAAACTGGATAACTTTTTTGAATCAAACTTTTGGCCTCAATTCAGCAACACGTCAGCTCGGAAGTGGACTTTTGTTTTATCTTTAAACGGTGATTTCGTGTTACAGAATGTTCCTGAAAAATTCCAACTTTGTTTGTTATCGAGTTCTGCATTGCCATCGTTCATTTACCATTTGAAATTTGAATTTTTAAATTCGAATTTTTGATATTCGGTCAATTTGAAATTTTCACAGTCTCAAATTGTCAACTTTATTGAATTTTAAATATTTCCAGAGATTATATGATGAATTCCAAAGCAATCAAGGTAATATTCATCCTTTCTGAATTATAGAAATTGCATTAATGAAACATTTTTCAAATTGAGGTTGATGAATTTTAAACTGAAGTTAAATTATACATATACCTGAACAATTTTAACTTTAAAAAGAATTATGCGACGACTCTATTAAACTGATTTAATTAAAAAGCTTCCATCGCTTTCACTATAAACTAAATTAAGATAAAATCCTAAATATTATATTATTTGTTGTAAAACATATTAAAAAATAAAATATACATTAAATATAAATATTCTCTCTGGTTTTATAAATAACCAACATTTTGAATAAAGATCCTGCATTTACGTCACGTTCGTGACGTTTAGCGTGGGATATTCAAAACCCTGAAAGCATTCAGAATAAAGGATAATGCTAAGAGTTTATTTGCTTTGAGGGTGGAATTTAAGGTCACGTATTCAATAGTCACTTCTCTGGCTGTTCTTCATTTCCATCATAATGAAAATACTGAACATATATATTCATAATATATTTACAAATATAATTATATTAAAATGTATTAAATTATTCCGCATTAGTTTTCCACAAAAAAGTGCCTTTTAAATTCTTCTTCAGATTGGTCAATGCTCTTATTTCCTGGTAGTTCATTGGCCGACTACAGAATTTTAGTTTAGATATAGAATTAATCTGTTTACCCCCAGTAAACCTGCCAGGTATCATGACGCTCGATATTGGGATTGGTTAGAAATAAACCTAAAAATAGCAAATTGGTATCGTGCGAGTGCTATAAAAAGAAAGTCTTTTCTTCACAAAGGCTCTGTTAGAGCTAAATATAATCACATGCGATCTATGAAAAGCACAGTAAAAAGTGGCTCATACAGGAAGAATCAAGAATAAAGAATTGAGAATCAGCTTCATATTTACTGATAATAAAACTCTAAGACTTTCGGAATAGAATCCCTGTTTTATTTACTTGGATAGGTTGAGATCTATTTTTATTTCAGTTGTATTAGCAATAATTTGTATAACCAATACCATTTGCAAAAAAAGGGTTTGTATTAATTCGATATTATCAATTTAATAAATTGATAATTTGATATTATTAATTATTATTATTATTATTATTATATCATTAAGCCTTTTCCCTTTCGGGGTAGGCGTGAATTGCTCGGTTGTATAGTAGTAATGTGTGGATGGGTATATAGGTATAGGGTAGATAGGTATATAGGTGTAAGGTATAATCTTGTTGCAAT